>JARQAB010000019.1:1607764-1842764 GCA_036172955.1 Meloidogyne arenaria
CGAAATCGAGATCGGGATTCAAAAAAACCCGAAATAATCCCGCCCGATCAGAAACCCGATCGCGCCCAACCCTAATTCAAGGTGCTAAATATTATTATTAGAATTTAAATTTTATAATAAACTGGAAATTTTAATAGTGTGTCGTTGGGTTGCGGAGTTGTGATTCGTTATTTTTTGGAAGCCTGAGTAATTTTCATGGCTATTTATTAGTTTAAATTAAAAAAAGAGCAGACAGCCTAAAAAAATATACACAATTATCAAGGTATAACTTGATAGAGTTTAAGGAATAATAATCAATTGTTGTAATCTAGTTGGAATGCTCCAACTTACAAAAATACTTTTAGAATATTGTACCTCAGTTGACTGCAATAATTTTCTGATTTGATTGACTCTTGACCTGTTAATGCCCCCTATAAATACTCATCCAAAATGGTCTTGTATAAACCTCGAAAGGCTTTGAAGCCCAATCCCAACAGCTTGTCTGACAAACATATATCATTTTTTGTTTAAATTTCTCAAGATTCTCTCGTAGCTTGTTTTTTATTTTTTGGAAGCTATGAAAGATCATAGCTAAAATGATAAATAAATTTTAGGGTTTTATGTAAAGCTGTTTAATCTAATCGACTTAATTAGGAAGTAGAGATTGGAAGGATTGAGACTCAAGTCGTTTCCGGTTTTGGACCGATCAGTATATGTAGAGGGTATAAGAAGGATATAGAATGAGGGGAGAAGGATTTCTGGAGGATATAGATAGGACTTTGGAGATTAGGTTGGATATAGGTGGATATGAAGTAGTTAACGGACTTTGGAGAGGTTAAGGGTAATATAGGAGGGATTTGACTTGACTTATTATGACAACAGATGAAACAAAATATTTGAGAAATTACGGGGTATAGGCGAATTTCTGGATTTAAGAGGGCGGTAATGCTAAAAAGGAGTTTGATGGATTTTGAGGGTTATGGTGGATCTGGAGTTTACTTACAAAATAAATGTTATTTGAATTTAAATAAGTAAAATGTTTAAAAGACATAAATACCATATGGGTGGGTTGGTTCGTTGTCTGTCATTTTTTGGAAGTTGGAAAATCCAACTAAAAGGGCATAGTCTTGAGAATTCAATGGCTGTACGCTTCATGTAAAATAAAATTAGTTGGATTCGAAGGATTAAAAGAGATATAGGCGGATTTGGAGGGATTTGGAATTTATGTTGGAAATGCCACTTGGAATTGTAATCGTTATATACTAATATTTAGCCAAGGTCATACAATGGCTTCCAAAAAATTAGATACCGCCAGTGCTTCGAAGCTCGTACCAAAATTCGTACTCGTACCTCGTACCTGGTACGAAGTACGAGTACGAGTACGAGCAAAAATTTTGGGCAGGTACGAAGTACGAGTACGAGTACGAGGCCAAAAAAAGTGAAAAGTACGAGGTACGAGGCCTAACTACGAGCTCGTACTTCTCGTACTTGGTGTTAATAGGAAAATTGAAAGAAATATGTTTAATTTATTTCATTTGCCATTATATGAGCAAGTGGCCGAGTGGTGAAGGTGTTAGGCTTCACCAAAGTCTATAATGATGTAATATTGGGTTCGTTTCCTATTCACTGGACAAGGATCTTTAAAATTTTTCTTTCCATAAATAACTTATTTTATAAGTTTAGTTTTGTTTTAAAAATTTTTCTATTTTTACATGGAGAAATTATGTATGGGTTTTTGGCCCTCTAAAATTCTTAAAATTTTTTATTGTACCACTAAAAAGTGTGTTTAATTCGCCTACGGCCTTCCGAAATTTTCAAAATTTTCGCCTGCGGCGCTGAAGAAATAATAAAGTAGGCTTATTGGCTTCCAAATTCTAAAATTTTCGCCTTCGGCGGTGAAAAATGAAAGAAATCTGGCTTCATGGCCTTCAAAATTCTTCAAAATTTTCGCCTGCGGCGCAAAAATAGAAGAACTCTGACTTAAGGACATCTAAAATTCTCAAAATTTTTGAAAAAAAGGATTTGAGATTAAGAGGGATATAAGGAGAGTAAAATGTGAAAAGTTCAGTGGAAAGATAAAAAGTTCCATGTAATAAGATGAAAATCGGATGAAAAAATGTAGGATTTCGGGTAGCACGACCCATCTTGGAGGAAAATTTCTCCTTGCTTTCCTAAATGCCCAAAACCTTCGCTTTCGGCACAAAAAATGGATGAAATTGGAAGATTTATAGCTTCAAAGCCTTTCAAGATTCAAAAATTATCACATACAACGCTTAAAATTTAAAAATAGATGACCTGGACTCCAAAAAATCATAAAAATTTTCGATTTTTTGTTTTTTTCTAAAGTACGAATAAGTACCAGGTACGAGTACGAGGTACGAGGCCAAAAAAAGAGGTGGTACGAAGTACGAGTACGAGCAAATTTGAAATTTCGAAGACTGCTTAGCACTCTATGTATCTCTAAATTGAACTTTTTTACTTACACTTAAAATTTTCGCTATCAGAGTTATGGTTACACTGAATCTTTCTAGTTGGAATATCCAACTCCCAAAAAATTAAAAGTAGAAAGACCATAAGAATCTTCACCAAATCTATTTTTAAACATTTCACAAATTTAGATTAAAATAAAATATATTGAGTAAATTAACTTCTACATAGAATTTGTGTCAAATATTATTAATCTACCACTTATCTCGAGTAACATATTCGGGGTAAGCCTTGGTACTTTCCTTTATCGGCCCTCCATTTTTCTTCCTTTTTCCTCAGCCTAGTTCTGTACAGTATTGTCAGAGTTTCTTTCTTTCTCAAATTCACTCCATTTCACATTGGCATATTCAAATGAGACATTAATGAAGAAAAGTTGCGGAAAAAACCCTAAAGACGCGACGAATACACAGAAAATTGACGTTTGTGGGTAAGATTCTTTTCGTTTGTGTGAATCTTTTATTTGTTAATATTGCCACCGGGAAATGGAATGAATTTGAGAAAGAAAGAAAGAAAATCTGACCATTCTGTACAGAACAGGCTGAGAAAAAAGGAAGAAAAAATGGAGGGCCGATAACAGGAAAGTAGCTAAGCCTTTAATAAATTAGCTATTAACGTGGTTCTAGCTTCCAAAAAATTAAGTAACTGACAAGAAACGGAGCCAGATATCCTACAGGATATTTATTTTCAGAATTTATTAATAAAATGATAATAATATCATCAATATTTAGGAGTTGTTTGGTTAAAAATAACGTTAAAAAGTTAAAGTAGTCATAAGGTTGGCGGATCCTGGGAAATCTAACAGGTAATCTAACCGACCCTAACCGAAATTTTCGGATGTCCTGTCCTTTTTAGGCTCTGGATCTGGCAACCTTACATAGTTACTGTCTTATCTCGTTCATTCTTTTGTTAGTATATTACATAGCGCTTGGTGGACTTCAAAAAATTCGCAAGTTTTGTGTAACTCCAACAAAACTCGAAACAAAAAACTTATCAAAATCCAAACCCAATAATTCATTCTAGACTCTATAAAGTCTTTAAATTATCTCCCTAAAATAATATATTTTTTAAACTTGGGTTCTTCTAATTCGGATTCTTAACAAAATGAATTAGTTATAATGGAAGCTTCATTTACTGTATTTGCTAAAATAATTACCCAGGTTAATTAATTTTTCAATCTCTGGCTGTATATTCCAACACTAACTGGATTATTAAACTTGCAAAAAATTACAGTATGAAATTATAACAACCCAAAATTCATCAAGTAACAAGCTTCAATATCTTATATGTTTAGGACCGACCTTAACATATAAGATAATACTCACATGCTCCAAGATTCCACTGCCCAAAAGTTAGTTTAGATTTTTAGATCACTAATCACAGCTAACTTAGAGTTGTTGGGTATTTTGTTTAGAATGAAAGCAATTAAATTATATAGTTTACGTCTCGTTGTTTCTGATTTATTCTTTTTTTAGCTGCTCTCACCGTTCACAAAATTGCACCCCAAAAAATTATGGCTCTAATTTTAGTTGGACTATCCAACTTACAAAAAATTACAAATCGCCAAAAAGGAACACCTGATTAGCCTACTTTTATGTGAACATTTTAACAATTTAAATTAAAATAATATTTATCGTGTAAGCTTGATGCAAACTTAATGATAAAGCAAATTTATCAGTTAACTTGGTAATCCACAATCATCTGTTTGCAATTGTTGTGCATTTTTTTATTATAGAAGCAGCACTATTATTCATCTGTCGTTTGAGCTAACCACATTCTGGGCCAAATTCAACAAATAACTTAAGACATGAGGTAAATCTGCTTTTATTACTTGTGATTTATGAACTAATTCACCTTTATCATTTCCCCACACTTTATAGTTGTATGCATATTTGTACAACTTCCAAAAAATTACAAGCTGACAGCAGTGCTCAAGGAGTTCCTCCTTGAAGGAAAATCCTTGAGCATTTTACTAAATTAAGTTAAAATAACACATATTTTGTAAATTTAAAGTATAATGTGAAAGTAAACTAGGATTGTTAATTAAAACACTAGTAATACAACTTCCTAAAAATTAATGCAACAAAAACAATTAGAAATCCCCTTCAACTTTATTCTTAGACACTTTATCAATCTAAATTAAAATAAAATTTATTTTGTAAATCCTAGTCCAATTTACGATTCCTAACTTCGACATCCAATTTATCCCAGGTTTATATCAATCCTAAAATTCTTTTTTTAATATTTCATTTATTAGATCTATTAGAATTGTCGTTTTTGAGTCGTGCCGACGTTTGAGTCATTTTTACCGTGCCGGCCCGGCCGAGTCTTTTTCGGGCCAAATTTCGTTAGGACTTGATCGGGCCGGCAACCTTACTTTATATCATTCAGCTTTGTCTCAGTTACTTAAATTTTCATTTTTATCAAGTCGGCCCTACAAGGTCCTATCTTATCCTCCACAAATCCTAATTATATCCTCCCGCTACCCTAATACTGATCCGACCAAACCGGACTCGATATTAGTCTCAACCCTTCCTATCTTGTTGTGTCCGCACTTGCAGAAAGAATATAAATGAAGATAAATAACCCAGCATTGGGTTGGATGGTGGCACAGTCGGTTGTGCTTCGGTCTGGGTTCATTCCATGATGGTTCTATTCCATCTCCCATCCACAATTTTTCCACAGCATGAACATCGTATACAATATATCTCTACTTTCTAATTAATCCGATTAAATTAATAAGCTTTAAAACCCTATTATGTTCTATCATTTTAGCTTTGATCTTTCATAGCTTCCAAAAAATAACATGTAGAAAGAGGTGCGCCTTTTTGCTGTTCAACTACTATTTTTATTTTAAGAGTTTTTATTTTATTAATACATACTTTGTAAATTATTACTTTAACAAATTTTAAACTAAAATTTATCTATCGCGTGACTATTTAATTTTTCTAAATTCATATAACTTGTATAAATTTAAACTTTAATTTCCTTTGTTTCAGCTGTCATTTTATTAAACTACCGTATTTTCTCAAATAGTACTGCCCCTCTATTAGTACTGCCCCCCTAATAGTACTGCCCCCACCTAAAAAATATAAAAAATAGACGAAATTTGATTTTTTAATCATAGTCTAACTGTTTAAGTTACTTATATCTTCTTTATTATCGAGGATCATATAGACTTATTCTAGTTTTTAGTACTAGGAAGTTGGATTGACATCCTTCTATCTAAAAAATTAATACGTTAACACTCACTCAATCCTTCCAAATCATTGATCTCACTAATATGTTTGATCTGATGAACAGGGATATATACAGATGCGCATGGCGCTCTACAAAACGCTCTACAAAATGCTTAATACAAAGTCATTATAGACGGGGTTTTAAATTTTTAAGGTCTGCTAATTTTATGTTTGGAACAAGTTTTGATTTGGGATAGTTTCCGAGCATACTATTGTGGATTCTATAAAAAATTTAAACACAAAAAAAGATTCAAATACTTTCGAAAAAAGGTTGAAATATAGTACTGCCCCCTCTAATAGTACTGCCCTCTAGAGAAGGGTTGAAAAATAGTACTGCCGGCAGTACTATTTGAGAAAATACGGTATATATTCTAGAAATGTTAAATATAAATTTTTTATTTTTCTGGTCCTCATATACATTATTAATTTAAGAGTTTCGTGTTACTATATGTATGTTGCTTCATCTTGTCAGTATTTTTGTAAGTCTATCAATGCATAGACTAATATTATGTTTTAGCAAGCATTTATCTGAAGGATTTTGACCTCTTTATTCTAATTAAACGATTACTCTCATCGAGCTAAAGAGATTGGTACCAAAATTGATAAGGTCAATAAATATTTTAGTCACTTATGCCTTTGCATTGTTATGACCGCGCTTTGTTATGGTTTGTACCTTTGCTTCTTTTATCATTGTTCGAGAACTCAAGGCCCACACTTAAGGCCTATTCCAACGGGCATGAATAAGAGAGAGGTAAATAAATGTTTAGCTCCAGACCTCATGGCATCGATTCTGCGACCTCATGGCAGTTATCGCTATTTATCTTTTATCACTACGTACGTGTTCTAAAGACTGAGCTACTGAGGCTCTTCACAGCGGAAATCACAGTATTATTTTCCGTCTGAACACTGATCTAATCAATTTCCAAGGCAAATTTATAAAATATATAAAATTAAATATAATAATCTTTATAAATTTATTCATAAACACGTAGTAGTGCTGCTGAATCCATTATTTATTTTTGGAAGCTGTGCAAGACACGAGCTAAAATTAACCATAAATGTAATAAAGCTTACTTTTATCATTAAAAATCAAAGCTTATTTTTTCATCTGGCATATAAATAACATTATTAAATAAAAAAATATTGTTATTATTTGTATGTAAATGCTAATAAATATTAGCTTTAATGTGAGCATTAGCCCTTGTTACCTTGTGTTAGGTGGAGGAAAATAGCACTGAAAATGAGGAGAGGGAATTTATCTCTCTTTTTTGAATGTCTTTAATTCACGAGACTTGGAAGTTTTTTTTGTAAATGCCCAATATAAAAGTTAAGTTAGACCAGTCCAGCTTAAGGAGGATTAGCTAGCCCAATCCAGCTTTATTAAATCTATAAGGGCCCTTTCCAATAGAAACCCCCTTTGAAATGAAATCCACTTTATTTATGTCTAATAATTAAACATCGTATATAATCTTACATTATTTTGCTCTATATATCCTTTATTAAATGGTTACAAGTATGAAATTTCGGGAAAAAGTGTATGTATATTTTTGTAAGTCTATCCATGAATAGACAAATTATGAGTTCCGTAATTCCTGTAATATTTTTCCCCTGACCCATTTAATAATACTCGCTTTTGGATGAGGGTCGTTAAAAGTACTCCCCCTGAATTAGTTCTCGCCTTAAATAATAGTTGAGTATTATTCTTGCAGCAGTACACTCTATAATAGTACTAAACTTTATTTGATTAATCTGCGTAACTTTGACTTGCAGACTGGCTTTCCATTTTTCTTCCCGGCTTCCATTTTTCCCGGTCAAAAAATGACCGGGTCCCGTTGCGGTCTCTTATGTTATCTGAACCCTGAAAGCATCAAGAGTCATAATCTAAACTGTATGGTATTAGACTTTTAAGGCTTTTTGGTCGCGATTCCTGGATTAATGCTTTTAATTGGTTTATTGTGTTTTTGTTATGATTTCGTGTCATGGGGTCGTTTTGAGTCATTGAAAGTTTCCGTAGACTTCAGAGAGAACATAAATGAGAAAAAATAACCCAGCTGAGAGAAAAAATAACCATCCTGAAAAATGATAGAATTAATTTTTTTGAAATGATAAATACTGAATCGGCTATACTGCTTCGTCCTTATACGCTTATTACCAATGGGGGTATATGATAGTCGAAAAATTTGGAAAAAAGAAATTTTATTTAAATTCGAAAAATTTTATCATTAAAAAGGAAAGGAGAATTCATCAGAGGGGAATTAAATTAGAGGGGAATACGTTAGTTTTGGGCAGTTCCGTTCGCCGTGTCTCAAACTCTTTTCTTTACATTATTAAAAATTGCAGTACGAATTTAAGCTTATAAAAATTTAGTTCAAAATTAATAACCAAAAACAAGTTTTCAAAATTATTAAAAATTTTACCTAAATTTATTATTTTACATTTTCTGCACAAATTAATCCTTATTTAGAACAAATTAAAAAATTACTGAAATTTAGAGGCTCTTTCTAAAAAAAGAAATTTTCTAAAAAATAATGTCTTCAATAAATATTTTAATTATTTTTATTTACTTCATTTTTGTATTATTTCAATACAATTCAGGTCAACAATGTAGTAAACATCTAGAAATTTGCAATGACAATGATAAAAAATGTTACAAATCGCTAAATTGTAAAAATTTCAAAATAGATGTTGGAAAGTATCAATATAAATGTTTCTATGCTGGTTGTGTTCACGAGGGGAATTCTTGTGATGATAACGGCAGAATGTGTTGTTATGGTTATAAATGTGTTAATTCTAAATGTATACAATGCACAACTGATAATTTTTGGTGTAATGGACCAAATGACTGTTGCTCTGGAGTATGTGCTTCAACGCCTCTATTAGATAAAATTCCTGGTCAAGCTGGTCAACCTGCTCCAAAGAAATTTTGTTCTAGCCAACCTTGAAATTTCCTCTTAATTTTATAAAGGGGGCATTTAACTCTTTATAAATTAATCTTTTCTATCAAACATTAATCTTTTTTTCTCTGCAAAATTTTCTAAAATTTCTTTGGGTATTTTATAAAATTTTTTTATAATTTTCCCACTACTATATACAATAATTAAATTTACTTTGAAATTAAGAGATTTATTGTTTATCTTATACAAATTCATAAATCAACTTGTACATATTAAGCAGTTTTTGGTTAAATAACCACAAGAAATCCTCTTACTTTAAATTCTTATTTTCTCCATTTCATCTTAAAAATCTGTAAAAACATACATTTATTCTTCAAAAGAATTCAGACTGGGAGAAATTTAAATTATAGTAAAACTGAAAATTAAAAAATTTTTTTTTGGTGGAAAAATGATAAAAATAAATGCATAAAATATAAAATTATATTTTTCTTTTTATTTGAGTATAAAAAAATTCTGCTAATTAAGAGCTCGCTAATACATTTTTTTAAGAAATCTGTGGGAAGGAGTTCTGCAGAACTCCTACAAATGTTCAGCCGGATCTTTCGGATCCACACATGCGAACCGACATATGCTGGTTCGTACAGATGGACTTTCGGGAATTTTCTCGATTTTCTGGAATTTTAATGTTGTTGTTGATTTTGGACATTAAGTTAAGAAGGGTGTTATTTCTAAACATTAAAGTAGAATCAGTGCAATTAAAGGATAAATGTAAAAATGATTAAGAGAGATTTGGGGGATTTATAGGAATATCGAGGTTAATGATTATAGGAATATCATTAAATATAGTAAAGCAGCTGGGCTATAAATATTTCTCTCTTTTAGCTAGTGCAAAAGTTAATTAGACGGCTGGAACGAACCATATAATCATCAGTAGACCGGACTGACATGTTATCCCTTGCAACACAGCGCCTACTCGAAGCCTTACGAATTAAATAGTTATATGCTCTCTTGATCAACATCAACAAGCTTAATTTTCCGTTTCCTACAATACATATTAAAAAATTATTAAAAATTTTTTTATAATTTTTTCCATTTTAATTCTCATATTTATTCAAAAAATTAAATTAATTTATTGTTACTTAAAAAATTTTTTTTTAATTTTCAAAAACATACATTTATTCTTTAAAAGAATTCAGACTAGGGGAAACTTAAATTATAGTAAAACTGGGAATTAAACATTTTTTGATTGGAAAATAATAAAAATAAATGCATAATATATAAAATTATATTTTCCTTTTTATTTGGGTAAAAAGAAATTCTGCTAATTAAGAGCTATTGAAGAAAGGAAAATTTTTGGGACGGGAGTTCTGCAGAGCTCCTACAAATGTTAAGCTGAGTTTTGTGGACCAGAGATGCACGAAAATAAAATTTCGCACTCAACGAAACGAAAACGAAAAAAAATAAATTCGCCAATGTACAAAACGAAACGAAAAAATAAATTTCATTTTTGCAAAACGAAAGAAACGAAAAAAATCTCAATTTTTACGAAACGAAACAAAACGAAACGAAAAAAATCAAAATTATAAAAATGCCTAAGTTATCGCCTAATTTTTTCCCCTAATTCACTTTCTATGCCAAATTTACTTTCAAAAATGCCTATTTTATTGAGGTGTGATAATTTTTTCCCATCGTTTCACTAGGATCAAGAGATATCCGAAGGATATAGAGATTAGGAAGGATATAGATATCCGTCTTAATCCTTACACATCCCCAATACACTCTTAATACATTAAACAGATACGGATGATATCGGGATAACCTGCATAATTGGATTTCGATCGATATAGTGAGGCGAATTTGGAGGGATTTACAGAGATATTGTGGAATTTGGGTGTTTAAAAGGGATATCGGTGAATTTGGGAAATATCGAGGGATTTAGAAATATAGAATGATTTCTTCAGAACAATGGTTTTATCAGAGATTAAAAGCAAAATCAAGGGTTTATTGTTCTAAAAAATTTTTCGTAGGTGTAGATAAATTTCCCCTTGATCTTTCATGATCTCATTAAACCAATGTGACTGAACCGAGCTATATACAAAGGGGCCAGTCCATTGATAAGATCTATATCTAAAATAATATCACTAAAGCCTAGACTTTTATCCATTTTTCAGCGCCGCAGGCGAAAATTTCGAGAATTTTTGATGATCAAACAGTAAACTCTCTTCATTTTTCAGCGCCGCAGGCAAAATTTTTTGAATTTCCAGTTCCTAGGAGAAAAAATTTCAATTTTTGACTTAAAAATACGACAAAATTTGTCTAAAAATATCGAATATTTTTTCGTCATTTTCGTATAAAAATTGCAGTTTACGAAACGAAAACGAAACGAAAATTTATTTTTAATGAAATACGAAACGAAAGAAACAAAAAAAAATTATTTTTAAACGAAACGCGAAACGAAACGAAAACAGTCAAAAAATCCACGAAAATCTACGAAACACGAAACGAAAAATTTTCGTGCATCTCTGTTGTGGACCCGCACCTAAGAACCGACATTTGCTGGTTCGTATTGACGGACTTTCGGGAATTTTCTCGATTTTTGGGAATTTTATTATTGTTGTAGATATAGCTACATATTTCTCTCCTTTAGCTAGTGACAATAAATTAATTTATTGTCACTTGAAGATTTTTTTTTCAATTTTTCACATATCATCTCTCTTCTTTAAAAAGGTCTCCAATTATAATCAACACTTAAATTACAAAGTTTCTGTTTCTCAGAATTTTCATCAGAATATTGTTTCATAAAAGGTTTATTCCAACCACCAAAAGAATATTTTGAATAAAAATCTTCAAAATTATTTATTCCATCATAATGTGCATACCACAAGGGAATGTTTTTTGTTAAGGAGGAATATTTTTGTTCATTCCCAGTAATTCTTGTCCAAAAATATTTTGATACATAAATACCAAAAATTGATTGTTTTCGTTTAACGTGTTAACTAGAGCCCGGAATTTCGTACCGTACCGTATTCCGTACCGTAATACCGTATAATACCGATACCGATAAATACCGATAAAATTCAAAATTTTACCGTTCCGTAGAACGGTACGGAATACCGAAAAATACCGATACCGAAAAATACCGATAAAAATTTATCGGTATTCCGTACCGTATTTTAAAAAATAAATTTAGTTAAAAATAATTATTTTTATATATAAATTTCATAGATAAAGAGGTATATCAGTGAGTTGCATGAATTAAGATTGATTTGGAAGGATATCTAAGGATTTAGAGAGATATGGTGGATTTTCAGTGATTAAGAGGAGTTGAATGGATATCTTGAGATTAAGGGGATATCGTTAATTTTGTAGTGATAAGTGGGATTCGTATATCGGATGTTTAAGGTGGATATAAGTGGATTTAGAGGGGAATCAAAGGCAAGTGAATCCTCTAAAGATCTTCTAAATCTATTTAATTACTCCAAAACCACTATAACCCTCAATTGTAACTCAAAATTTCAAATCCTCAGACGAAAATTTTGAAAAGATGTAAGTCCAGGAAGCAAAATTTCTTCATTTTTAGCGCCGCAGGCGAAAATTTTGAAAATTATCAAAGTCCAAAGAGACTTTTTTCCCTTAAAATAAAATCAAACCTCAAAAATTTTTATCGGTCGGTATTATCGGTATTTAGATTTTTCCGTACCGTAGAACGGTACGGAATACCGAAAAATACCGATACCGAAAAATACCGATCAACTTCAAAATTTTACCGTACCGTACTACCGATACGGAATACCGATAAATACCGAAAAATACGGCCGTAGTACGGTACGGTCCTCTCTACTCATCACTAATGCGCGGATGGAGATCGAAAAAATCTGGCTACTCTGCCCTCTAAAATACACAAAATTTTACCTGCGGCACAAAAAAGGAAGAATTTGGCTTCGTGTACACAGCAATTTAACCTGCAACCAAGAGTCATTTCAATACAATCTTAATTTTTCTCTTTTCTTTTCACTCTTTTTTTCGCGAGATATTTCTAAAGAATATTGCCATTTTTGACGTGCCTAATTCTAGAAGATTTATCTCGATAAAGTTGTATAGTTAAATTTGCGCTTAATATATATTTGTTTATTAGTGCCGAGATTCTTGTAAATTTTCTAAGGAATGTTGCGCTCTAGAGATCGAAGATCTTTCGAAGACATTTACATTTAAATCACCTTTTATTTTTCTTATTTTACGGTATTATACTAATATACAAATTTAACAACTTTAATCACTTATCATTTTATATTAAAATAAGTTACTAAAAAATTTTTATTGTTTATTTAGATGATTAAATTTATAATTATTTATGTTTTATATCTAAATATTTGTTTAAATTTTAATTGCAATGGCAAATTAATTAATGTTGGATTAAAAATAAAAGAAGATTGGGAGGAAAAAAGAGAATTTATTTATTTAAAAAATATTCAAATAAAGGAACGTTTTGTATTGATAATGAATGTAAAACCAAATAATAAAATAAGCGATTATCTTTATAAGAATACTGTATCTTTTTATAAAATTGAAGTAAATCCTGTTAATATAGTTTTTATTGTTAAACTAAATCAAGGGCACAAATATATCTCTCAATTAAAAAAAAGAATTTTGATTGAAATTGCCAATAATGAAATTGTCAAGAAATTTTTGAAAAACTTGGGAAAACAGGTATTTTATATTTGATTATTCGAAATTTAAGCCTTCAATTATACACAAATTTAATATCTAAGATTCGACTGAATAATAATTTTATTAAAAAGAATAAATATTATGAAACTTCTATATTAGATGAGAGTTTAGAACATAGAAAAATAAATAAAAAAGAATTATTAAAAGAAAATATAGAAAATTACAAAAACAAACTTTTATCAAGTTATTGGACGGAAATTAATTTAATTGGATATAAAAATGAATTGTTAGAAAAGCAAAAAGTTGAATATCCGAAAGAAATAGAAAGCAGAATTGTATATATCGTCAATAAAATAAGTAATTATAATTTTATTTAAGTTTATTCATTCATTGTTTACTCATAAATCAAAAAAGACTCATTATTAAATAATTTAGGTGGAACTAATGAACACAATAAACAACATTGTTTCAATTGTAGAAATACACAAAATAAATTCTGGCATAAATACATAAAGGAATATTATTTATGCGATGTTTGTTATTCATATAAACAATATAATAATGGAAAATTTAGACCAAAAGAAATGTATTGTAAAGCTAATAAGGTTCATCAGATCGTTTGAAAAAATCTTATAAATCTTTTCAAAAATCAAAATTTAATAAAGTTTTAGGAATTTTTGAATCAATTTCAGTAATGGAATTAATAAAAAAATTGAGATTAAATTAAGATTATTTTTTAAATTACTGAGAAATACATATAATAATTGAGTTTCAATTTTTGAAGTCAATTAGTTTCAATATATTTAATTCCAATAATTGGGTTTCAATATATTGATATAAAAATAATTAAGTTTCAATATTTTTCAATATAAATTTTCGTAAATTTATATGATTAAAGTAATAAATAAATCTTCTTGATGATAGATAAAATTTAAATGTTTTCATATTATTTTCTATAAATATTTAGATAACCTATTTGCAATGTTCTATTTGCAATATTACTCATACATCACTTTGGTACCGTCATTCAAAACCAGGACACTATTTATGTGCTGTTTGCTACACTAAACAGAAAATGAAGAAATCAATTGAAAATACGAAAGCAGATGATTGATTTTGCTTTAAAATTTAGTTTACTTTGATATTATAGATCGAGGTTGAAAGCGGCTACAAAAATTCGAAAGGTTGCCTAAATAAAATAAATAAATAATAAAGCGGTATATTTTAAAATTTCTTTAATTTTTATCAAGTAAAAATGATAAAGTACTTTAACAATTTAAAAAGAATCTGATTTGTTTACTGAATTAAAATATTGAGGATTTTAAACATATTTTAATAAAATATTGTAATTATTTCTCGAGTACTTTAATACCCCTCGAATTTTTGACATGTTAAAGTAATATTGCATCTGGCAACTTATTGTAGTATGTATGTATTATTCGTCTTGAAAAGTTTATCTGTCTTCTAATTTTCTTTTTTTGTTGTAATAAGTACATTTTTCCGTTAGACATATTCGGGAAATAATTACAACATTTTATTAATATGTTTAAAATCCTCAACATTTTAATTCAGTAAACAAATCAGATTCTTTCAAAATTGTTAAAGTACTTTATCATTTTACTTGATAAACATGAAAGAAATTTTAAAATATACCGCTTTATTATTTATTTATTTTTCACTTAGGCGACCTTTCGAAATTAATAATTGCACTTTAAGTATATTCCCATGGGTTTTAATTATTCGATAATTAGTGCTTTGATTGATGTGCGCATCTATGTGTATTTCTTAAATACCTAAAATTTTACCTTATTTATTTTTAAATTCATTGAATAATTTAAAAAATTTATTTTGTTATTTATCAAAATTAAATAAAAGAACGATTTTTGTAAAAGCAACAGTATATATTCAATTTTATGTATGTATTAATCAAGATAGTTAAATATTTCAGTAATAAATTTGTTATATTTCTGTTCTATTGTATAGCTAATTAATTTAGATTGAACGTTGATTGTTTAAATAATTTTAAATAGCTGCGGCTAAAATTTGAACACTCATCGGCTGAGTGTTCAAATTTATCCCGCAGCTGCGTGTTCTATTACGCGAGTAACTAACCCACAACTCAAGGTTACCCTTGGGTGGCGGAATTTTCGTCTCGGAACTAACACTCACGTTCTAATATTACCGTCCTTGTTGTAATTACATTCTTATAACTTCAGATGATTAAATTTAATTGTATCATTCTCATATATTTAATTATATTTTTGAAAATTCAATGCGTCGGTAAACTCATTCATGTTGAAGTGAAAATCAAAGATGATTGGGAAGAAAAAAGAGAATTTATTTATTTAAAAAATGTTGAAATAAAGGATCGTTTTGTGTTGAAAGTAATTGAAAAGAAAAATAATCAACATGATAGCTATAAGCACAATATAGAGGGATATTTGCGTTCAATTGCCCTAAATCTAGATAAAAATATGTTTGATGTTGAAATAAGCGATAGGTCAACTTATATTCCATCTGATCAATTGAAAAAGAAAATTTTGATTGAAATTACTAATAATGAAATAATTCAAAATTTTCTGCCTGGGTTTGAAAAAATGGTAAATTTTTATTAATAGAATTTCCATTCCTTACATATTAGTTTCAAAACAAGCTAGCAAATTAAAATGAAATGGAAATGGGCCGCTATAACTAATCTAATTTTTAATAAATTTCAGGTACTCCGAAATAGTAATTTTATTGAAAATAATAATTGCTATGAAACTTCAATATTAGGCAATAATTTTAGCTTAAATGAAGAAAGTATCGAAAAATACAGAGACGAAATTTTATCAGGTTATTGGACGGATATTAATTTAATTGGATATAAAATTGAATTGTTAGAAAAACAAAAAGCTGAATATCCGAAGGAATTAGAAAGCAAAATTATTGAAATTCGAAATAAAATAAGTAAATAAATTTTTAAATTTGTCAACTTAACATTAGACTAAAAAATTTTCTTTGATAATTATAGGTGGAATAATTGAAGTAAATAAACGAAAGTGTTTCAATTGTAGTGTTACACAAACTAAAAAGTGGTATACTGTACTAAAAGAACATTACTTTTGCAATGAATGTGGCAAATATAATCACAAATATGGAAAGTTTAGATCAAAAGAATTGTGGTTTAAGACTACAAAGGTTATATTTATCAATATTTGGGAATTTAAAAATTGTTAAATTTTAGGACCACAAAAATATTTTAACTTGAGGCTATTAAAGAAATAGTAATGTATAAATGCATATTATGCAAAAATTGCCAGTTAAATTAATTTCAAATTTATTCTCTAACCTTCAATTTTGCATAAATAATATGTCAAATTAAAATATAATACAAACAATTTTTAAAAGCTTTTATTGAACACATTTTGTGATAATTAAATCACTTATTTAATTTATTTTAAATTTTAATTTTTTTGTTTCTTTGTTAACGCCTACGTCTCAACATGCACGAAATGGGCGAAAACTTGAAAAAAATAAATGTAAATTAGTTAGTTTCAAAATTAGAGCTTCACTTTTATGCTCTCTATATCTACTTAGCCCAACTATAATCTCAACTTATATTTTTTGGACACATATATTCTTATAGAACTCGCTTTGAGATACACAACCAGTGTTTTATAGGTTGTATCCTATCATAAAGTGCCTATCACTTAAGCAAATTCTCACGTATTGATTACAACAAAATTTAAAAAACGTTCAATAAACAGAGGTGGATCTATTATTAGATCATAAAATAGCTTTAAACAATGTTAAAGCTTCCAAAAATAACTTGAACTAAACCTCAACAACAGCACAAAACTTTAAAAATATATTGCAGAATTTATAAAGCTAAGAATTCACTTATCAATATTGTGTAGACTTCCTACAAAATATGTATAGGAATTAGAGAACTGACTGGGAGTATCATACGAGAATCGGGAATAAAAAAGGGATTAAGATGAATTAAATCGTAATAGAACGATTAAGTCAATCCTCGTATTCTTCCAAATTCCATAATCCATCTTCTATATACTTTCATTAATCCCACTATCCTCTTAACCACTGAAATCCTCTCCAATAGAAACCGTTTTTGATAGATTTGATTCTCGTAACGCCAAAAATAGCTATGAACATTGTTCAAGCTTCCAAAAAATTAACTCCGACCAATCAAGTTCGCGCTAATGACTTCATCTTTCAGAATTTTAAAATTAAAAACAAAATAGTTAAATAACATTAAGAAGAATTTGGTTAAACTCTCTTTCAAAATTAATTTAAAAATCTCTTACTTCACATTGCTCCCAACCATGTTCAAAATCACGTCGCTTTTCGTCTCCCCTCTTTTCCAAATTGGCCTAAAAAATTTATTTACAAAATGTTTTAATTATATTTAAAAGATGTTTAAATGAATTATTATGTTACTTTATTTAACTAATCGTTTGATAAACACAGTATTATTTTTGAAAGGCATTTAGTTGGCTAATTTACCAGACATCAGTAGCTTCGAAACAAAGTGTTTTCGAAAATCGGATCAATAATGTCGAAAATATCACCAAAAAGTCGTAATCGAAAGAAAACCACCTCGAAAGTCGAAATTTCAATACGACTTTCTATGGCATCCGTTGTGGCATAACGGATAATTATATTCACATTCTACCGGACTCTTGGTACTTACGGACCTTTTATTTTCCAAAGTCTCCGGCACGACCGATCCTAAACCCGATTTTCCCTCAACATATGTCGTCCCTGATAACTATCATATATGAATTCTTGTATCGTAGTAAATGTCATGAAATGCGTGAAGCCTATTACCCGCCTTATTTCGCTTCAAAACGAAAAAAGGATCCAGATGCTAATAAGACTAATCCTCCAGTTTCCGTCAATAACCAAGCCAATCCCATTTTTTCTTAGCCCATGACATCTTTGGTGGCTAGTCATTAGCTTATCTCCTCTCCTACAAAATAACCTTAGAATGGATCCTATTTGGAGGTTTATCCATCAAAACATAGTAACCATTCCCATTGAATTTTTGTTGATTATGTTGTTTATTTAGTTGTTTCAAGTATTCTTCCCATTCTGAGACTAATTGACCATTATTTTCTTGGACACTAATTGGGTCGAATAAAGGCGTTATTGCTGCGTTTGATTGACAGAATAACTAATAGATAAGTATTTTTAATTAGGTAAATTTGACTGATTAATCATCAGCCATTCAAAAAATAGAATAAAGAAATTTGTCCAAGTTATATTTTTTTAATTGTGTTTACTTATTACTTGAAATTAATTTTATAATTAATATTAAGTAAATACGAGAAAATTATTAGCTGATTGAATAAAGAATGAGCTGAACTGTTAACCTGAGGCTTATAAAAGGCAGTTGTGTAAATAGGTGTTCTTTATAGCTGAGTTAGACATCTATAGGTATTAGGTAGTGTTGTTGGGTCAGTGCTGAAAGGAACCGATGATTTTTCGGTTCGATTCCGCGATTTGATTACGGATATCAGAAGATAAACCGATAACCCAAAAGCCTAGTCTTAATCAACATCGGAAAGAAATGAAGGGCTTCTCAATTTGCGTGAAACTTTGCATGGGAAAACTTCTCAATTTCTGTGTCTTTCTACGTGTCGTTATACGATTAATTTATTTCAATTTGAATGATAATGTTCAGTCATGTAAAAATATCTAATCTGTAATCCTTGGCCTGCTCCATTTGGTAAGTACCACTATTTACTTTTTACAACATTGTAAATATTTCAATTAAACATGAATATTTGTCTACAAGTAAACAGTGCTTTAGTGTTATTGAACGGCCAGTTTGTAATTTTTTGGAAGTTGGAGATTTCAATTAAAAATATTGATTGTGTCCAGTGTATATATTTTTCAGTTGATAACCAGAAATGAAAATATAGTGAAAAAGGATATGCATAATATACTTTAATATAATTAAGGTTAGTTATATGTGAAAATTATAATAGGCCAATAAAAAATAGTTTAAACGCAAATTTATATTTTTGTAGGTCAATTTATTTGACTAATTTTCAGTTAAATTGTTTGAGGTCTGATCACTTTGATTTTAATGATTTTTAGTTTCTTCGACAACATTGACAGGATAGCAGCAAAAGATTACAGACCTACTTGTCGAGATGTTCTGTTAACCAGAGTTGCTACGACTGGCGTAGTTAAATTGCAATTTATTTTTAAAAGTATTGAATTCAACTAAGCTTTAAATTTATTTTAAATACACAGACAGAGAATTTGATAGGAAAACTAATCTATTGAGCTGTTTAAGAGTCCTTAATCGGGGATTTCAAGTTATTTGTAAATTCAGTGAGGAATTTACAAATACCTGCAATAGACTGGAATTGTTTATTAGTCAATGAAATTGACTTCCAAAAAATCAGACAACAAAATGGTCAAGACAAGATCAAGACAAGACATAGTTTAATTTTTTTGAATTCTTTTAAAATATTTAAATATTAAATGAAATATTTTACAAAAACAATGAGAAGCTTCTATAATTACTCCGTCTATACCCTTTTTGAATTTCTTATTACCTGATATCCTCTTAAATCCAAAGAAATGCCACGATGATTTGTGTTAGTCCCGTGTGGTTCATTCATTCACTCGAGGCTGATATCAAGGTTTCCGAAAATCAACGGATCGGGAGCCATTTTAAATGGTAGAAGCCACGATTTGAAAAAGGTTAAGAGCAGAACCTTAAATACACAACAGTTTATTAGTCAATTATATTGGCTTTCTAAAAATATCAAGACGGCGATAATCCGACTCAACGCGCATGCTGTATGCATTCTTTCAAAATTTTCATATAAATATTTAATTAAATATTTTGCAAAACGGGAGATCTAATAAAAAATTTAAAAACAAAAAAACACTACAATTCACAGCTAGCCAATCATCCAACGACACTAGTGCTGTCTGCTAACTCGCGAGTAGGGTTGTACCCCGTCCCCGTCCCCGAAAGTCGGGGAATTTGGGACACTTACAATTAATTTATAGAGGACACTTACAATTAATTTAAAAAATTTAAATTTAGGCCGTTCACTGAGAAATTAAAGAAAGATTATCGATTTGCTAATTTAAAGCAAAATGTTCCAAACTTTTGCACCTTACTGTACATTTTCTTTCAAAAATAATTAAATTGGCGGTTGGTTGAGTGGCTAAGACGCTTGTCTTTATTTAAAGGAGAGTTTGGTTCAAGTACTAATCATCGGTTGAGAGTTATTTTCGGATTATTCTTAACTTTTTTGATACAAGAGACAATTTTAAACTAGGGTTGTTGGCGACCGGTTAAAAACCGGTACCCT
This sequence comes from Meloidogyne arenaria, assembly GCA_036172955.1. NCBI lineage: Eukaryota > Metazoa > Nematoda > Chromadorea > Rhabditida > Meloidogynidae > Meloidogyne > Meloidogyne arenaria. Next base: position 1,628,372 of record JARQAB010000019.1, read on the forward strand.
CGGTTTTCGGTTTTGGCCGGTTTACGACCCCCGGTTTTCGGTTTCGGTTTTCGATTGACCCCCGGTTTTTGGTTAACCGAAATCGGTTTATGCCTGAATTTGCCATACAGAATAGTCAATTCATATTTTATCCCATTATTATGCTTCAATGAAATATTCTACAGATGGTATCACGACTTTTGCGCCGAGAACATTTGCGCCGCGACTTATGCGCCGCGACTTATGCGCCGGGCGACTTTTGCGCCGCGACATTTGCGCCGCAATAATTTAAAAAAATAATATCTACAGTCGGACTTAATTATAGTGTACTCCTTAAAAAATGGTATCCAGGAGCTGAAGGAATTTCAGGAAGTACAATATTTCGGGAAGTACAATAGCCCCCTTTAATAAACCGACCCCTTAGAGGAAGGTTGAAAAATAAACCGACCCCCTAGAGGGGTCATCTTCAAAGAACTTGACTTTTTCGGAAACAGAGATATTTGGTCTGCTACCTCTATTCAGGCATCCAGAAGAGGGTGCACTATAGTGTAGGGTTGTCGGGTCCAGATATCCGGATCTGAAAAAGGCCGGATAGCCGAAAATTTAGGTTGGATATCGGATCCGGATCTTGATATCCGAAGATCTCCAACTATCCTACATCTTCTATAGTGAGGTCCGGCTGTAGTTTTTCATAATTATTAATGATAGTGGCGGCGCAAAAGTCGTCCGGCGCAAAAGTCGTCCGGCGCAAAAGTCGCGGCGCATAAGTCGCGGCGCACATGTTCTCGGCGCAAAAGTCACGGAACCGAGACGAATTCATAAGGTTGGATTTTATTTATAGTCTGTAAGTCCTAAAATATCCTAGATCTAGTAATTCTATGAGAAAGTGCGTGTACATATTATCGAATATTTAAAATAGTAACTAAGATAAATGAAAAATTAAATTGAGAAAATGGCTCTTGTCCAGTTTAGGCGTCCAATGGCACCTTTATACGTCCAAAGATCCACTCCCAGTCTCGATCCACTCCCAGTCTTGTCTAAATAATAAATTAAAGTTATTACTCAATTACTACGCAGAGTTACCGGACATGTACCAGTCTAGTGGTTCTAAAATGTAGAACTGGAAATTATAGCCATATAGTAAGGGTGGTAACACCTTTTAGTCTGCCCATTTTTATTAATTTGATGAAGAAAAGAGGGGATATTACGAACCATGGATAGGACGGGTTGCCCGAAACCCGTCCCATTATCAAACGGCCGTCCCGTCCCTGGAAGAACTCGAATTGTACCGAAAATTATTTTCACTTTTCAGGAGCTTATCGACTTTGGAAAGGAACCCCCAGCTCTGTGTAATGCAGGCCCAATCGGTGAGGACCTCTGGAATTGGCAAGCAACCATTACTGGGCCTCCAAATTCGCCTTATCAAGGGGGAGTGTTTTACTTAAACATCAACTTCCCCCAAGATTATCCGTTTAAACCGCCACAGATTAGCTTCAAAACACAAATTTACCATCCAAATATTAACAATGAGGGGTGTATTTGTTTGGACATTCTTCAACATAAATGGACACCGGCATTGACTATTTCTAAAGGTAATTTTGGAAAAGAGGGAATCCGTGTATGGACAATACAGCGTCTCTATGGGAGGGTACTGCAACTGGGTACTGTAAATTACATGTTTAATGGCCCCAATAATATTGACATAAATCGACTTTATTCTGTAAATCTGTATGTTGTTTTTTAATCATATGTAAGTACGAGTGATGATCGGCAGCTTTTAATAAGGAATTTTACCGGGTCGACGCAGAAGATCCACAGACAGAAAACCCACAGACAAAATACCCAAAACCATTTTCTTACTTTTATTCAATTCTGCTTTCACATTGGCTCCTTACCTATGGTCTCCGTGGAAGTTTTTCTGCTGAGGAGGATGCCAGGCATGCCCACTGCAGCGGTAATAGGAATGGGTCTATGTTACTGATCCAGAACCCAGCGACCGTTGACTTCTTGCAAGGCGCGTGCCGCAAAACCCCGCGCGAAGCGCGGGGTTTTTCACAAGCGCCTCGCCGATGCTTCATAGGTTTACAATGTTTGTTTTTTGTATCGTAACTTTGTCCATTCTTGTTTTTCTAAACTATTTTTAGAATTCTTCCCTTGTGGGTCTTTTGTCTGTGGGTCTTCTGTCACTACGCCAATTTTACTGTGGTTTATAGCAAACTTAGGCCTAAGCATTGCTTGGCTGGCAAAAAATGAGACATATAGACTACCACTAAATGACGTTTTTGTTTAATTAACGCATAAATCAAAATTTATATAAATTAATTAATATTGTGTAATTATGCCTGAATTAATTTAAACTATTATTTAAAAGATGATTGTTATTTTATTAATTTGAGAATAATGTTAGTTCAGGATAGAGACGATACTATTGTATAGTTTTTTGCTTGCTTTGATATTTTTGTAAGCCAAGCAATGCTTAGGCTAAAATTTTAAAAATAATTTTGATTATGTTCTTTGGTTCAAACGTTGATATTGACATTACGTAAAACTTTTAGTCGGACGGTGTTTTGTACTGACACGGATTCACATCTTTGTCAAAAATTGGAAACAGGTGTTGAGTTAGCTGAACAGCCATGGTTCCTATCTTGAATTTTTAAAAATCCGCATTTTTGAGCTAAGGAATCCGCATTTATATCAAAAATCCGCAAAAAAGGATTTGAGGATTTTGGAAGGCCTTAAGATAAGAAATGACATTTTATCCTAAAAACTATAAAAAAATATAAAAAAAACCTCATAATCTCGAAAGACCACAAAATCCGCAAATATTCCAGCCCCACTCTTATTTCAGTCTCAGATTAATTTTCCTTTTTACCTGCCAACTTTTCTTTTTAACTTGCCTCTTGAAATATTTGGTGGAAAATTGATTGAATGGTAAAAAGGAAAATTAATCTGAGACAAAAAAGGAGTGGGGGTGGGATATTAATAAAGTACCGGCTAACTTGAAGTCAAATCACAATTTTTTTACAAAGTATCTATTATTTCAATTTTCAGTCTTGCTTTCAATCTCCTCTCTTTTCGACGACCCAAACCCAAAAAGTCCGATGAATGGGGACGCTGCCGATTTATACGTAAAGGATCGTGCTGCTTATAATGTTAAGGTTCGTGAATGGACGCAGAAATATGCCATGTAATTTATTCGGAATGGAAGAGAATAAAATTTAATTTTTTAACGGATTGATATGATAAAATGACAAAATTTTCTTTTTTGAAAATTAAAATAATTTTTTTTATATTTATGCATTGGAAGGAATTATGATTAAAATTGAAATTAATTGAACTCATTTTGCATAATATTAATTTATTCAAAAATTTTTTTATTAAATTTTCTGATGAATATCTCTCCTTAGGCGGAGCATGGACTCGTATTTCTTATTTTTTGAAGCTGAACCTTATTCAGCTAGTAAGCTAAACTAGGTAGGGATCGGATTTTTATGTCGTAAAAACCTTAAAATAGGGACCAACATAGGTTGTATAAAATGCTAAAATCGAGTGCAAAGAGGCACAAGAAAACAACAAGACAAATCAAATCTCTCAATACTCAATTTTAATAAAATTTTAATATACAATTTAATATTAAACAATTTCTATTTATCAATGACTATCAATGAGTAGGATACAGCCCAAGTAGGCGCGCGGCCATAACGGCGCAAGGCCATAATTTGCTGGAAAACTTGGGGCCCTAATCAATTTTGGTTTCAACCTCATGCTCGATGTGAGGAATGGTTTGATACTAAATCTAGTAGGATTATGAAACCTCGAAGCTTGTTGTGGTTATGCACCGTTATGGCCGCGCGCCTACTTGGGCTGTATCCTAATAAAGTAACTTCATATGTACACCGAAGAAGAGAAAAATTGAGATTGCACTGAAATGACTCTTGGTTGCAGGTTAAGTTGCTGTGGCACGCAGCCAAAAATCTTTCTTTCTTTGTGCCCCAGGTAAAATTTTTGAGAATTTTGGAAGGCCGAGAGGCTGGATTTCTCCCATTCTCCATCCGTGCTTTAGTGATAGAATTATGAGAATTGCTGTTGGATATCACTTCTTGAAAAATATTAATTTTTTTGGTACTTTATGGATATGTCACCCCCCCCCCTCCTATTTTGTGTCTCAAAGTTTTCCTTAAACGTAGAAAATGGTCAGAGATTATTTTCTTCTCCATGTCAATCATTTTTTTCTTTCTTCAAGCAAAATAAGTAAAATGTGATAAATGTAGAAACGAAATGAGTGAAATGTAAGTACAAAATATGTGAAAAGGCAAAATAAACAAGCAAAATACTTGAAGAAGAAAAAAATGATTGACATGGAGAAGAAAATAATCTCTGAACATTTTCTACGTTTAAGGAAAACTCTGAGACTCAAAATAGGAGGGGGGGGGGTGACATATCCATAAAGTACCATTTTTTTATTATTTCATTTTTATTAAATCTCAAAATTTGTTAGAATTTTGACTCTTTTGGCCGTATTATGCTCATTATTTTTTGGAAGCTGAACTTTATTCAGCTAATAACTCAATTGACTAGAATTTGATTTAAATTTATGAAATATGCGCAGAAAAGCTTGGCGATAATTTTTCGTTTCGTGTTTCTTTTAAAAATAATTATTTCATCCATTTTTGTTTCAAACATTGTATGTATGAATATGAATCCGCGCCTTAGTGATGATGATTGCTGCTTGATGTGACTTTTGATAAATAATACTTTTCTTATTTTTCATTTTTATTAAATTTCAAAATTTGTTGGAATTTTAACAGTGTGTCCGGCTTCATGCATGCGTTATTTTTGGATGCTGAACGATATTCAGCAAATAGCTCAATCGACTAGAATTTGATCCAAATTTATGAAACCCCAAAATTCACGATAATCGAGGGTTTTTGACCCTTCTAAAATACCAGTCCTACATTACAGTAAAATTGTGTTCGCAATGAGTAATAATTTAATTAGATTTAGGAGAAGTTGAGACTCAGTATCTGCCTTTTCGATGATTAAGATATATTCCGTTCATAAAAAATTTTCCCTCTGAAAAAATATGCCTTTTGACTTGCGAACTGCTTTAGTGGCTTTGACATTTTTGTTTTAACAAGTTGTGCTTTTTTGATCTTGCAAGTCTCGCTCAAATCGGGATAGATCGCTCAATCTGGATAGATCGTTTTCCTCGTTCCGTTTAATTATTCCAGGTTAAATATTACACTCCACTCAATCCAGCCATTCAATTTTAAAATTCTTTTACACAATATTTAATTTTAAATATCTTGTTTTTCATAAATTATTAAAGTATTCCTTAATTTCAAGGTCCGGTGTTGAAACTAAAAATTATTTTTTGGAAGCTGAACGATTTTCAGCTAATTTCAGTTTAGGATCCGTACATACGAATCAAGTATTTCATTCCTATTATCTACGTTCTCGAAAAATTTCAGAATTTTTGAACCAGAATTTCAGAAATTGTGGTCAAAAATGTTTTGATTTTCTGAAAAATGCCTAATTTTTCGAGACTTATCGACTATAACTTGAAGAATATTTGATGGAAAATTCTGAAATTTCTACAAAAGGTAGGCAAGTAAGTTAGAGAAATTTGAGAAATTTTTCATTACTCCTAGTAACACCAATAATACCTTTAAGTCAGTCCGCACTACCGACTAAAGCTCTCATGTTTGATTCCTACTCGGAGCTGAACTCCTGCCAAACTCTAACTTTGCATATTTGCTGAATAATTTCAGCATCCAAAAAATAAACCCGATCACATACAACCCCTGTTTGACCGTTAAATTTATAGTAGTAGTACGTTAATATAAAGTCGATCTTCCAACAGAAAGATAACAAGAAATGAGGAAATAGCGTTATTAACTGAATCCCGTTCAGCATCCAAAAAATTACTAGCGAGCAGATGGTTCTATAGAGTGAAGCTAGATGCGAAATGAATACAATGAAATTATAAATTGAAAAATTTTAAAATAAATATTATGTAAATTATGCAGCTTCTAAAGGGATTGGAAGAACCTAATAAATTCATACCAGAACCAGGTATCCGACCTCATTCCGAAGCTGACAGCCGTGACTAAAAGTCTGCATGACTAAAGTAAGCTTTTCCTAAACTCCTTTTACACCACTACACAACAATACACTTTAGTCAGTCTATATGACTGACTAAAGCTCTCATGTTTTTATTCCCAATCGGAGCTGAACTTCTGCCAAACTCTAATTTTAGATATTTGCTGAATAATTTCAGCATCCAAAAAATAAATGCCATCAAGTAACGACTCCTGTTTGACCGTTAAATCAAGTGGAATTAATAAAAACAAATTAATAAATTTAAATATTGTGTGGAAAAGTGTCTGGGCTATAGAAAGCTGGAGGTTCACGTCCAATGTCGAGAGGCTCTTGAAAATTGACAGAATGATTTTTTGATTAATTAGCCATGAACATTGTTCAGGCTTCCAAAAAATTACACTTATGGATATGAAAAGACAGGATCAAAAAAATATTCCAGTATTTATCAAAACAAAAATTTAATTACCGCATTTCCTCAAATAGTACGGCCCCCTCAATTAGTACGACCCCCCAAATAGTACGGCCCATTTAAAAATATAAAAAATATTACAAAATTTGCTCTTTGAATTATACTAACAATCCTCATCTTTATAATTAAATATCTGACACTTAATCCACCCAGATCCCTCCATTTGTCAATAAAATACTCTTAATTTCTCATAATCTCCACAAATCCTTGGGTTATTAAGCAGTTAAGCAAGACTCAAAAAAGAAATCCATCTGATTCAAATCTACTGAGTACAGTGGCTATATCTGAGACGCCATCTCTGGGTCCTACATCTCTGGATCCTAACTGAATCAACCATACAAAAAAGTGACTCTATTGGAGTTTTTTTAATTCGGTCATATTTTGACCTTTTTAAGATTTATTTAAATCTACTTTCCCACTAGAAATCCCTCATAATCAGCATATATCCCTCATAATTCCTATAAATATCGAATATCCATTTAATCCATCCTTGTACCTTGATTAAGATAAGATAAACTAGTCATAAATCTCCAAGTGATCATCGATATCTCTTTCAATCTCTCGACTTCTTGTTACAACTTTAATCCTCCTTAATGTCTCCTCATTAATCCTTAATCTCCCCTCCTTAATCTCTCACTTTTAAATTCACCACGCATAGATGCACAGACCTAACTCCTGACGCTCTACAAAACGCTCAAAAAAACTATTGATATGGATATCAATCTAAATACGGCCTTAAATTTTAAGGTCTTTGGTAATTTCAGTTAGGATCTAGGCATATGATTAAGGAAAGTTTCCAGGGGCCAATGCAAATTAAGGAGACAATCGACAAACGATAGATATATTACAAATATGTCGTTTATCGTCTGAAATATATCGTTTGTCGTCTGAATATATCAGCTGACGATATTATGGAAATTTTTTTTTATCAATTGTCCATTGTCGTTTAGCGTTTACCTCCAATACAAATTAAGGAGACAAACGATATAATAGAAGAATTTCTTCTCTAGTCTTTCTATTCTTCGCGCCTCATGTATTCTTTTCTCAACTTTGTAAGAAAATGAAATGAAAACAGAGAGAGCGAAAAAACGAAATAGCTCACTCCTTTCCCCTTTTCCTTATACTCAAACACACCCGAGGACTGAAACTTTGACTAGACATAACTTGGCCCAAAGTCCTTGCAAGAAAACAAATATTACTTTGCAATAGGAAGTCGGGGGTCCTCAATAGAATGGTACCAAAAAATATATCAAATTTGAAGTCACCTAATCCCAGCAATCTTATGATATCCCCTCAATTCTTAAAAATTATCCGTGAATATTTTTAAAAATTATCCGTTTTAAAACTACTATACAGAGATGTAAAACCAAAGGTAGAAATTATGTTGTAAAAATTTTTAGTTGTGTCATTTAAAAAGAAAATTAGACGAAGAAACTTATACATTTATTGAATCAAAATCCAAACATTTTATAAAAAAATTTCGACACCAAATCCCTCCATATACCCTTAATCATAAATCCCTTCGATATTCCCCTTGATCCCTCATAATCCTTTTAATTTGATCTATACTTAAATCACTGCAAATATATCGATATCCCTCCAAATCCACCAATATCCCCTATAATCCACCGATATCCGCTTAATCCCTCCAATTTTTATATCAATAGATAGAGGAGAGTGTTTTACATATTATAAGTAAAAATAAGAATTTTAGCTTTATTTTCCTAATAGTTATAAAATTTATAAGACGTTTAATTAAAAATAAAAGGCCTATTTGAGAGAATGAGTCCCTATTTCTCTCAAAAATGGATGTACCTTACGCGGGAGCCCATAGTAAATTTATATTTAAAGAAAAATTTCTGAAACTTTTATCAAAAGATAGAGCACATTCCAATCTATCTAAAAATATTTTATATGGAATTTTTAGGTTGAATTTGGATTGTTAAAAAAATTTTTTAAATTTCAAATGATCAATTTGGGGGACGGGGTTGAGCATCCACTAAATTTGTCGTTCAACTACCGTAGTTTTTCACTTGTTACCATAATAAATTATCGTTTCAAACGACAAACGACTAATTTCGGACGACAAACGACAAATCTCGACGACAATCAATATAATAGAGACGATAAACGACAAACGACAAAGATATTAATTTGCATTCGAGGTATTCGACAAACGACGTATTCGAACGATAAACGTGAAAAATATATCTATCGTTTGTCGATTGTCTCCTTAATTTGCATTGGCCCCAGGTACATACTAGTGTGTATCAGAGATGCACGAAAATAAAATTTCGCTCTTAACGAAACGAAAACGAAAAAAAATAAATTCGTCAATGTACGAAACGAAAACGAAACGAAAAAATAATTTTCATTTTTGCGAAACGAAAGAAACGAAAAAAAATCCAAATTTTCACGAAACGAAACGAAACGAAACGAAACGAAAAAATCAAAATTATAAGAATGCCTAATTTATTAACCTCCAATGCCTAATTTAGTTACAAAACTAGCTAATTTATTGTGGTGTTGATAATTTTTAGCGATCCTATAACTATAGATCTGAAAAAATCAAATTCAAATCTCTAGATCCCTTGAAAAGCCTTCAAATCCCTAAATCCTATGTGATAATCCAAATTTTCTGATATTACCGATTTAGGGAGTAAAAGTATATAGAGGGATTAGGCTGGATCCGGTCCGGCTCAAGTTACAAATCCGGACCCAGGTCCGGCAAAATCGATACTATCAATCATTCTTTCACTCAATTATTATAAGTAAAAGGCAAATCAACTATCCTCCGGAATGGGGCTCTAGTTCCTTCTCCTTTCTCTTAGTTTCTACATACGTCAACTTCTTGTGTATTTTCTACGTGCGATAGATTATCTGTGGGTTCTTTTACTTTGGCAACTCCCGAGCATAACAGACATAAATATCTAATAATATAATCTCGCGGCCTAACTTTTAAACATAATTTCACATCTCAACTGATCTGTGTGTAAAATTAGTCCTTAACCTGGAGTTATTTTTTCCAACTAGCATCCAAATTAATTCTTTATTTCATGGGCAATAAAAGTAATATGTTTGGGTATTGTCCCCTAAGTTTTATTTTCAACTTGATCCAAAGGAAGTCTCCAATTAGGGAATGCCATCAAAAATCTAAAAATTTGCCTAAGCTTTGCTTGGCATCAAAAATATGAAAATGCAGAATGCTTGGCTCTTAATTCTGTGATAAGCATGTTTCTTATATAAATTATTAATTTAATTACTGTATACTTTTAAAATATTAGTCGTTAAAGTTACAATGTAGGCGAAGGTGGAAATAGGAAGAAGTCCCCCCCTTTCTGGAGAGATAATTACAGATTTTTCCCAGAAGGGTAGCGAGTTTCCCTAAAAGGAGAGAATCCTAAGAATCTCCTCAGATAAATTTTTTGAAAATTGGAATCTCTAACTAAAAGTAGGTAGATTACAATGTTTCCGGTGAGAAATCTCGGAGTTTTTAAAGACGTCTTTTTAAATAAATCTTAGAGATATCATTAAAAATCTCTCTTGCTGAGGATGATGGTCTTTAGACTGACCTTCTTGAGTCTGAAAATAAATAGGTTGTTGATTATCAACTAATTAGAGTGATATAAATGTTGAGATCACCATGCTTCAAAGCCACTTAGTTTTGAAAGGTATGGGTTTAATCATAAAATTATTATTAAATGAATCTTTGTTTTCACATCTAAGGCCTTCTTCGCCCTTTGAGCGTATATTTTTGGAAGACGATACTCTAACAAATGATTCGTAATAAAAATAAAAAATATTTTCAAGAAACTTAATTTTAAAAATATAAAAAACCCAAATAAAAAAAGCGACACTAATTATGACCCGACCTAATAGTAAATGTTTGTCAACGTATTGTAACCTAGACCATATCGAAAATCGAGAGTTCGAACGATTTCCTTGGCTAACGTGAATCGAGATTTTAGATGCAAAATATCTTAATTCATGTACAACCCTACATGTCAGATCTATAGCGTAGATTACCAAGGTTATGTAAATAATTTTATAGCTGGATATATCCAACTTACAAAGAATAATAGTCGAATATTATGTTGACGAGCATGAGATTCTAATATCGTGTAATTTAATACAGATAATAAACGAAATAATATAGGTATACTTTGTTCAAAAGTTTCGGGATAGGAGAGATTTCGAGCTATCAAGGCACGTACCGTATTGCCTCCGGAATATTCTGAGATATATTAGTTAATAGACTCCAATGTCTTGTTGCTAGTAAAAGAATAAACGTGAGTACAGTAACCACATACTGTTTTAACAATATCCAAATATAGCAATCATAAAGTAATTGATAGTAACTAATTCGTAACTAATTCCAACTAATTCGTTTGATTTGGGATAGGAAGGTGTCGATAACTCCTGTTATGTGTCTCTATATTAGAAATGTTTTAAACTCTCACTAAGATGGACAAAATAGGTACTTATATGTATTCTAATATAACAGATGGTACTTTTAGGCAGGGGACTTTTAGGTGAGTTTTTAAAATCAAAATATGCAATATTCAGACACATATATCTCGGCTCAGACAAAATATTTATTAATTGAATTTAGAATGGTATAAAATATAAAAATATTTAGTAATTTTGTCGAAGTATATTGGGCAGTGCTATCATTTTTTGGAAGTTGGATTTTCCAACTAAAAAGAAGAGATACACAGAAATACTTAAAATGTAGTTGGTTTTATGTGATTTCGAGTTTTGTTGGAGTTTCAGATGTTGATCTAGATTCTCATATGACCCTCCGAGTCCGGTCTTTTTATTAGGGTTGTACCCCGAACGCTCGGGGGCGGGTATGTCGGGGTACGGGGTTTTCCAATTGTTTCGGGGCGGGGTTCGGGTCGGGGGAGCAAAATATGGCCGGGGTTCGGGTCGGGGTACGGGGTTTTAGGAAAAAATTTTTAGAGAAAAAAATGCTCAAAAATAATTAGAAATCGATATATTTTCGTTGATATGATATTCAAAAATTAACTAGGATTTGGAGAAATTAGCTGGGATTTGAAGGGATTAAAGTGTATAAATTGTGATATAAGTGGATCTGGAGGGAATAAGTGGGATTTTTAGGGATTAAATGGTATATAAGGGATGCAAGGTGATCTGGAGTGATTTTTGTTGGTTCAAGGGATATCAGTGATTTATAAGGATATTGAAGTATTGCGGATAAGGGTATTTGGACGGATATCAGGAGATATCTTGGATTAATCCTTAAATCTCCTACGAAATCCTTGTTAATTCCGTTAAATTCACGTAATCCTTTCAAATCCATTTTAATCTAAACCTTATATTCCTTTAAATCCCTTTATAACTCCTTAATTATTCGATATCCTACAAATCCCTTTATATCTCTGATTCCCGTTATCAGGACCTCGATAGTTTTCCAACTGTTATGGTTGAGAACTGGTGATACAAGGGGTGATTAAGGGTGTTAAAAATAAAATTAATATTTTAAAATTAAAATTTAACTCGTTAATAATTTGTTTTTGTAAAGAAATATAAAAACAAAAGAGTTCTCCTTATATGGATCCGAACCCAATCCTATATTAACGAAATATAGGCTAAAACCAACATTTACGCCACTAAACCACAAGTCTCTTAATGTTTCATTAATTTTTCTTTCAAAAATAATAAAGGCAAAGTAAATTGGGAGGAAATTTTTAAAATTTTTCTCTTAAAATTCTCCCAAAAACGACATTTTTTGGGTGTATAAAACCCCGATAACCCCGAAACTTTTCGGGTCGGGGTACGGGGTTTTCGAATTGTTTCGGGGCGGGGTTCGGGTCGGGGGGAATCGTGAAAAAATCGTTCGGGAACGGGGTCGGGGTACGGGGTCGGGGTACAACTCTACTTTAATTGGATTTTTTTCGGTCTTGGTCTCGGTCTTGACTTTTCTGGAGTTTTCTAAATTTACACCCCTAAGAATTGAACTTTTTTGGATTCCTTATTTTATTTCCAAAATGGAAGAAATCTTGCCTCATACCCTTCCAAAATTCTCAAAATTTTCGCCTGCGGCGCAGGAAAAGTGCTTCTTGGTTCTTGGCCTTCAAAATTCCCGCTTGAAAAGGAAGAATTCTGGCTTATTGGCCTTCCGAAATTTTCAAAACTTTCGCCTGCTGCGCTGGAAAAGGAAGATTTTTGGCGTAAGATTCCTCCAAATCGCAAAAATTTCCGCTTGCGGCATAAGACGATAGGGATAAAATAGAGGATGGATATCACCAGCCGCCATCACTCAATCACCCAGGTCCCCCCAACTTCATAATATTCCTGTTGATCCCTTTTAATTCACCCGAATTCCCCTTTAAACCTCTATATCCTCCTTAATCCCTCGATAATCTCCGAATCCCCGACATCCCTCATAATTCACTAAATCCCACGGTTATCCCTCGTAATATTTGATATCGCTCAATATCCTTTTAATCCACCCAAATCCTCTGAAATAATATATTTCATTGATTTTCCACACGGATAAATTCCCCAAAATTATTTGAATTTCGGATAAATTCCTTGAACTTTCGCATAGATTTTTCGAAATTATAGGTAATTGTGCTTAAGTTGACTGTGATCGTGTCAAAATAACAAAAAATAACCAAAAATTTGACCTATGGGGTTTAAAAATTGTCTTGAGTCTTTTTAATTTTTGGTCTTGAGTCTTGGGGTCAAGTCTTGGTCTTGGAAAAAATTTTGTCTTGGGTCTTGGAAAAATTTTGGTCTCGGACAGCTCTAGTAACCAAGTTAATATTAAATAAGGGGTAATCCTTTAGAATCTGGGAGACACCTGAAAAACACCTTAAAATTTATTTTTTTTTTCTGCAAATAATTTTATATAGGTAATCGACTATGCTGATTCCGAATCTGAGCTTAGAATTCGTTTATTTCGAACCCGGACTCGATTTCGACAAAGTCGAATTTGGGGTAGAAATTCGAAATTATGATATTATAGTCATTTCGACTCGTCTCTTTATTCTGAGTCGAATGGTATCAAAATTATTCAGTTTCGACAAATTTGGACAAAGTTATGATCAATTAAATAACGGTGGGTTAGACTTCCGCATACAAATCAGGCACCATAACTCTGCTTAAAGTTGTCGAAACTGAATAATTTTGATACCATTCGACTCAGTTCGAATAGGCCTGTCAGAATAGCCCTAAATTTTTAATTTCGAATTTATTACCCCGAATTCGACTTGGTCGAATCCGGGTCCGGGGTTCGAAATAAACGAATTCTAAGCTCAGATTCGTGATCAGCATGGTCGATTACCTAAATATAATTATTTCTAGAAAAAATAATAATAATTTTTGAGGTGTTTTTCAGGTGTCTCCCAGATTCTAAAGGATTACCAAATAAGGGGTACTTATCTGTTATCTACCCGCGTTTTCATCTCCTTTTATTCTTCTTAATACATAATTGTCAAAGGCAAACAACGCAATCATTTTACAGTCTATACTGCCAAGTACAATTTAACAAGCGTGCTAAATCATCCATTTATATATCAACAACTTGCGGTAAACTAGCCATTTGGATGGCTTCAAAAAATATTAGAATCCTTTGACAAAATGATAAGTACCAATTAATTTAATACATTTAGACATCTTTTAATTAAATTAAAAACATTATGTAAACAAAAACGAAGTAATAGTAAAGATTACTGGTCTTTAGAAAAATTGTAAAGTGCTTTGGTAATTCTTCGGTTTTCGCCCCCCTTCCTTTTCTGACCATTTTTACATCTTTACTTCCCTTTCTCCCTTATTTTTTATGAGTACCTAGTCGAGCGTGTCGAATGACACCAAAATAAAAAAATCCGACTTGATTTGACCGAGATACAGACCCCTGAAAATTGAGAAGCATATGGGCGATTTTTTGGAATAAAAAAAGTTCATGCAAATGATAGCTCATTCGAAAGATCTCGTCGAGTTGAGTCGAATGATACCAAAATCAACGTGATTGGACAAGATTTGACAAAGTTATCACATTATTTGGACTTACCGGAGTCGGCGACTTATGTCATAACTTTGTCAAAAACTTGTCCAATCACGTTGATTTTGGTGTCATTCGACTCAGCTTGATGAGCTCTATAACTTAAAATGACTGACCATTTTTTAATACTTTGAGGAAGAAAAAAGGAGGGGGGCGAAAACCGAAGAATTACCAGTGCTTTTTCCGATACTTCTGAATTATTCATAACTTGGGGTATAAAAGGTTCTCCGTACAATACTTAATATTAATTATTAGATTATTTTATACTTAATTTAATGTAAATAAGATTTCGTTTGAATTGTTTGGCTCTGCATAGTTGTTGTCATTTTTTGGAAGTTGAATCAAGAATTCAACTAAATTTATTAGTAAGATTAGTCTGGATAGACTTGAGTTGTGTGCAGAGCTGCGTCGAAATAAAAAAATCTTCGAAATTCGGAAATCGAAAATCGAAAGAAATCCAAAAATATCGAAATCGAAAATCGAAATTTTATAAAAAAATTCGAAAATCGGAAATCGAAAATCGGCAGAAAAAAACGTCGAAAATCGAAAATCGGTAATCGAAAATCGAAATTTGTTAAAATAACTAAAAGAGTTAAACAATCCGCAATATGGAGATATAAGGGTTAATCTTGAGATATAAGGGGATTCAATTGATTAATGGTAGTCTTAAGATATATCAGTGATCGTAGGGATATACAGGATTAGTGGGTTGACT
Source organism: Meloidogyne arenaria (assembly GCA_036172955.1). NCBI lineage: Eukaryota > Metazoa > Nematoda > Chromadorea > Rhabditida > Meloidogynidae > Meloidogyne > Meloidogyne arenaria. The sequence goes on from JARQAB010000019.1 coordinate 1,643,666, forward strand.
AGAGACCAATTAAATCCGCACCCTAGATCACTTTAAATCATTTATTCCTCCGATATTCTACTTACCCATTGATACCCTTGATATCCCATCCTCCTATATCCCTCTTAGTATTGTAAGGCAAATGGATTAATTGGAGGCTGGGTGGAAAGTCAATGATAATATTATTTAGGTGGATTTGGGTAGATTAAGGTGGATATTATATGATATCAGGCGAATATGAGGGATATCAAGGGTTACGCGGGATTTGGGCGGATTATTGTGGGATTTGGGTGGATTAAAGGGAATCTCGCGATCTTCTTATCCCTTATTTTTATCCCTCCATTTTTCTTAACCTTTTTTTGCGCCGCAGGCGAAAATTTTCAGAATTTTGGAAGACTAGAAGACAGATTTCTTCGATTTTCAGCGCCGCAGGCGAAAATTTTGAGAATTTTGAAAGGCTAAGTAGCCAGATTTCTTCATTTTTGGCGCCGCAGGAATAAAATCTTAAGAGAAAAGATAATGCAATTTTGCAAAAAAAAATCGAAAATCGAACGAAAATCGAAAAAACTAAAATTATCGAAATCGAAAATCGAAATTTTATTAAAAAATTCGAAATTCGGAAATCGAAAATCGGTAGAAAAAAACGTCGAAATTCGAAAATCGAAAGTCGAAAATCGAAATTTCGACGCAGCTCTGGTTGTGTGTGATATAACAGAAAGACTTGACCAACAAACATATTTATGTATGGATTTTTCCTCATTTTTTTGATGAGCCGATGAGAATAATTTTTAAAAATGCGGATTTTTTATTCTTTAAAATTATGAGGATAATTTACATTTTCTTGTAGTTCCTTGCAGCTTACTCCTTAGGCTGTAGATTCCTTAGGCTAGTAGGCGGCGTGTTGTATGGATAACACATCAGTCCGGTCTACTGAAGATGCTGGTTCGCTCCCAGCGGCCGATTAACCTTCTGCACTAGCTTAAACAGAGAAATAGCTATAACCCAGTTCTGCTCTAGTATGGTTTATAAACGGTTAAACTCCAATGTAAGCACAGAATAAGAAGTTAAGAGGTTCGAATCAGAGCTCATTATGTATCCTCCTAGCTTAATAATAAGATTCAATTAAGATTCAATTGATACTTGACAACGTGATTGATGCGCTTTTACAAAAAATTCTACACGGTTACGGGCTTTGTTGACGATTTTTTATTTTGAATTTAAATGTTTATATATCGATGTTAGAAAAAATTTTTATTAAGTCTACTTTAATACTTTTTTGGCTAACATATAGATCCTCGCAAACTTTTTATTATATATCTAATTGTAAAGCATATAGCTATTTAATTCCTAAAGCTAAGCAGTAGGCTGCGTGTTGTAATGGTTAACACATCAGTCCGGTTTACTGAAGATGCTGGTTCGCTCCCAGCCGCCGATTAACCTTTTGCACTAGCTAAAGGAGAGAAATAGCAAAATTTTCGTTTCGTCATTCGTGATTTTCGTGGATTTTTCATGGGTTTTGTTTCGTTTTCGTTTCGTACATTGGAGATTTTATTATTTTCGTTTAGTTTCGTTGAATGCAAAATTTCATTTTCGCCCAGCTCTTTTCCAAACTTTTTATTATGTATTTAATCATTTAGTCTAAGCGATGCTTGACTTCCAAAAATATTAGAACGACAAAGCGCAACACAACAACATGAATCCTTCAAATCAGCGTGTTTTAATGAATCGAGAAAATAAAACTTTTTATATTGTTGAGTAGTAATTAGATTAACGCCTAGCCAGACTAACGCCAACTTAACTAGTTGTGGACGAATTCGATCTGTCCGCTTAACTATTCTTAACTCTTTGAATAATTAGTCTAAGCGTTGCTTGACTTCCAAAAATAATAGACCCGCATAAGAAATTAGCCTCAAATTCCTACAAATCAGCTAGTCTTAATGAATCGGGAAAATAAAAAATTTTATATCTTTCAGTAAGAAGTAGCGTACTGCGTAAGGAAGCGCGTAAAGGTTTAGTGTCAAAAGTTCAGACGTCTCCTTAGTCATCGAGTTTGATGGTAGAACAGTCGGCCTTGTCTCATTCTGTGATGGTTCTATTCCATCTCCTAACCAATGAATTTCCAAATCTATGACATAATAACTGCTCATGAAAGCTTTCGAATCATAAAAGTTTCATATTGATTGGATTAAGCAAAAATGTTATAACCGATGAAGTCGACTGTTCTGTTTTGTATTAGCCTAAGCAAAGCTCGGCTTACAAAAATAAGATCGACCATAAAAAAAGTAAACAAGTTTAGTTTAAGAATATAAGTTCTTTTATAAATTCAATAATATAAAATCTCATATTTTTCAAAAATATAGATCGATAATACAAGGCGAAAATTAGATTGAGACCGCCCATCCGTAGTCATTTAAATTCGGAAATTAAGCGAAAAAAAAAGAAAGTAAAGCGGTTGGTCCCATTCCAAAGTGCCTTGTTGTGAAGTTGATATCATTAGCAGAGTTGCGCATATCTAGCAATCATGTGTGAATCCGGAGAGTATAGAAATACCTAGATGGATTGTACGCATTAGGGGAATATGGGGAGAGCTCTTCCCTTTAAGACTTGATGGATTGGCCAGCCGGCAACAGTCGGCTGAATGAATAAGTGATCTCTTTGACTATTCTTTTAGAGCTTATTCCTTACCAGATTACTTCTTACTTGCTTTTCAAGGATAAGTTAGTGTAAATGTTAAGCTTAGACTCCACTCTAGACGTTTATGTTAGGTGTAAGGTTATTTAAATTATGGTAGTACTTAAATATTTGTTGAATTTATTCATTCAACATCCAAAAAATTATGGTCAAAATGGTGAAATTTGTGAGCTACATAAAATTCTATAGGTAAATTAATAAATACAAAATAATCTAATACTTAATATGGTGAATAGTGTTGAAAAAAATCTGTTAAAAATAATTTTTTGAACAAATTAGTTAAAGTAATGCATAAAATATCAACTTCTTAATAATGCCAGTAGTAATTCCATGCTTTAAAATATCCTGAATTGTTGGCCCATATGTGTGGGAAGTGTTAGAGCATATGAGAAGTGTTACGACCCCGCTTACGTAAGGAAGACAACAGAAGTTTATCACACACGAAAATACAAGAAGGTGAAGATTGGGGTAGGAAGTCGGACTAAAACTGTGAGAGTAAACTAACTATTGGCTGATTTTTATACTAAACACTTTAAGGGCTGTCGCTCATACACAACGAGAAGTTATCTGTCTAATGCGTTGAGGAAACTAGAAAAATTTTTTGAAGACATTCGTTTGAAATAAACAATATAAATTATTTGATTTTTTTGTATTAATAATTATGCGCCTATGAAACCTTTCGTATCATGATTCCAGCCGACTGTTTTATTTTTGTATGTTGAATGAATAATTCAACAATTACGAGCATTTTAGGCAATTACTAATTAAATAACCCAACCGTCTGAAAATTCTGGCGTCATGTTAAACTCTTCATTGACTGACCCATATCCGAAAACCGGGCTTGTTTCGACCCGAAAGCCATCTGATAAAAATTTTTAAGACCCGTCCCGACTTTTCCTCAACCCACTATATCTTGCCTTCCCGAGCTTGAGTTTTTCATATCAAATTTTAGATTATTTTGTATTTATTAACTTTTCCATGTAACCCTAAAATTGAATTGTTGTGGCGTGGTGTTGTAATTTTTTGGATGTTGAATGAATATTTTAACAAGCAAAAACAAACAAAGAGGAATTCGTCTTCAACACTAATTTATTATAGTAGCCAGAAGGGCTGTCTCGTCGCTAATTTATCTTGCTTAAAGTATTAGTTGAATTATTTATTCAACTTCCAAAAATAAAGAAACAAAGTGCAAATTAAAAATAGCTTAAACAGAATTTATAAATAATTAAGATATGAATAATCTAATGATTAATATTAACCAGAACCCTGACGGTACCATATTACTGACGGTATTTTTCAATATATATATCGGTATGGCAGTTTTGGTAGTTCGGTATCTGATTCAACAACCCAATTATTAACCAGAGTTGCAGATTGTGTTGGTATTTTGCTGTGTAATTTATTTATGGATCGGTAGACGTTGACATATGTTCAATTGCTGCAACTGATTTTCAACCTAGACAACTTCGCTTACTAATTAATATTAATTATTAGATTATTCGCTTTTTATTATCCCTTAATACTTGCTTGAACAAGTTTTTCCGCGTTACGGGGGTGTTGTATATTTTTGGAAGCTGAATGTTAATTCGGCTAACATGCTTTTATGTAGGTTCGAGCCAGAGTTGCGGCGTAATCGAAAATTTTTTTTCGTAATCGTAATTCGTAATTTTAAAAAAATTTTCGTAATCGTAATTCGTAAATGAAAACATGCCGTAATTCGTAATTCGAAATCGTAATTCGTAATTTTTAAAAAAATAATTAAATTAACTTAAAAAATCAAATATTAATAATAATTGCTGTTTTTCCCTCCCTCCATTTCGTCTTATTTTTCTAATATTATTTCACATCCCAATTAATATCCTGATATCCATCCTCTTAATCCCCTTAATCCTTCTATATATCTGCAATTAATCATGCAAAATTATCGTCCCAGATTAAAGTTTGATATCATGTGATATCACTCTCATTCAATCCTGGTAGAAATAAAACTACCCGTGAAATTTTCCAAACCCCAACCCAATATCCTTGTTAATCTCACCCAATACCCCAATATCCTTGTTAATCTCAGATAAGTTTTTTGCGCCGCAGGCAAAAATTTTGAGAATTTTGGAAAGCCTTAGGAGAAAAAATTCATTTGTTAGAGCAGGAAGCAAAAAACTTTGTGAGCTTAGATGGTCATGCAGCCAGAACTCTTAGATTTTCTGCGCCGCAGGCGAAAATTTTAGAAAATTCATGACCAAATTAAGAATTATTAAAGTTTTTTCAATTTTAAGATATTAAAAAAATACATTTACAAATTTAAATCAAAATCAAAGTTTAAAAACATTTATTTTTGAAAAAAAGAAGTGCTTAAACTTCATTTCACAATCATGGATTCGAACCAAAGCCAACAAAATATCAAAGGGAGTGAAGCCTTACTATTAAACACTCTACCATCGTTCAACTAGAGGGAATCTGAGAGAAAATATAAATATTTCTTTCCATTTTCCTTCAAAAATTTAATATAGGTCTGTTTTGAAATATAATTTTTATTTTCGGAATCGTAATTCGTAACTGAAAAAACACCGTAATTCGTAATTCGTAATTACGACGCAACCCTGCATCCAACCCGATGCGGGTTATTTATTTTATTCATTCTGCAAGTGCGGACACAACATTGGCTTAGTTGGCCTAAATTCAAATCCTTAAGGGTGTTAAAAAGTTCCGGTTTAACCGGAACTGAAGGGCCGGAACCGGAACTTTACAAGCAAACAGGAACCATAAATCTCGGAACTTACGGCCTACCGGAACCGGAACTTCCGGCGAAAGACTAGTACAAAGTCCACCTATTATTTGTCAAAGGATTTAGTCTTAGTGTCGCAGTGTTTTTCTACGAGTTCTATTTCCCCTGAATTTTATTTTCAACTTTGATACTAATTGTAAGTAAGTCTTTATTTAGGGAATGTCATCAAAAATCTGAAATTTTGCCTAAGCTTTGCTTGGCATCCAAAAAAATTGAAAATGTCAACGACTGGCTCTTCAAATCTTGTGATAAGCATGTTCCTTATATAGTAAATTATTATTTCAATTACTGTATACATTTAAAATATTAGTCGATAAAGTTACAATGTAGGCGAAGGTGGAAACGAAGGTGGAATCTCCCCCTGTCTGGAGAGATAATGAGACTTTTAACAGAAAGGAGCTCAGATGAGTTTTCCCAAAAGTAATCAACGAGATTTTTTAAAGTGGTCCACTACAGTAAAATGAGCAAGTTGTGAAGTAGAAAGTTTTAATCTTTTTTGTTTTTCTTGAGCGTTTTGTCATAGAATATAACCGGGTTCGATAAAACAACTCGGAGTCAAGCAAGAGATATTTGCCTAAGCGTTGTTAGGCATCCAAAAAATTAAGCGCGCAAATCAAGGACCTTGTTATCTATTGGACAAGAAATGTTAATAATAGAATTTATTTTTTCAATTATTGTATATCTTTTAGAATTATAACAATCAAATTCTGTAGGAGAGTAATAGGCAGGATTGGCGGTCTAATTATAAAATTTAAACTAGTTGTGCCCATTGGGGTATGGCGGTAAGTTACGTATGCAATGGCAGTTTAATTTAGCTTTGGGTTTAAATTTTGCTCTGCCCGTTGGAAAGCCTAACGGCTTTGGGGCGCGCTTCGCGCGCTGCTAGAAACATTAAGATTTGCCTTGCCTTTTCATTGCTCCGGGCCTTCGGCCCTCGCCGATAAAATTTAGCCCTGCCTTTTCATTGCTCCGGGCCTTCGGCCCTCGCGATCCATTTATGGATGGATATTAAGCTCGGGCCTTCGACCCTCGCGACCCATTTTGTGATGGATCTTAAGCTCGGGCCTTCGGCCCTCGCGACCCATTTTGGGATGGATCTTAAGCTCGGGCCTTCGGCCCTCGCCCCCAAACTCCTCGGCCTTCGGCGGGCCTCCGGCCCGCCGTTTGGGAACCTTCGGCCCCCAAACCCCCACACCTGAAATTTCGACCTTTTGTAACTTTGTATAAATGGTCACTTCAACGCCAATATCTGTCTCAAAAAAAATCCCAGACTCAAGCGTCCCCCAAGTGAAATGTCCCCAACATTCATGCCTACAAATAGTTCAAGAGAATCGAAATCGCCCCCAGCAATAAATTTTACAATACAATCAATTACAGCACTCAGACTCAAATATCCCAGCCCCAGATAAGACCTGAGATAAGATGTTAGCCGAATTAACATCCAGCTTCCAAAAATATACAACACCCCCGTAACGCGGAAAAACTTGTTCAAGCAAGTATTAAGGGATAATAAAAAGCGAATAATCTAATAATTAATATTAATTAGTAAGCGAAGTTGTCTAGGTTGAAAATCAGTTGCAGCAATTGAACATATGTCAACGTCTACCGATCCATAAATAAATTACACAGCAAAATACCAACACAATCTGCAACTCTGGTTAATAATTGGGTTGTTGAATCAGATACCGAACTACCAAAACTGCCATACCGATATATATATTGAAAAATACCGTCAGTAATATGGTACCGTCAGGGTTCTGGTTAATATTAATCATTAGATTATTCATATCTTAATTATTTATAAATTCTGTTTAAGCTATTTTTAATTTGCACTTTGTTTCTTTATTTTTGGAAGTTGAATAAATAATTCAACTAATACTTTAAGCAAGATAAATTAGCGACGAGACAGCCCTTCTGGCTACTATAATAAATTAGTGTTGAAGACGAATTCCTCTTTGTTTGTTTTTGCTTGTTAAAATATTCATTCAACATCCAAAAAATTACAACACCACGCCACAACAATTCAATTTTAGGGTTACATGGAAAAGTTAATAAATACAAAATAATCTAAAATTTGATATGAAAAACTCAAGCTCGGGAAGGCAAGATATAGTGGGTTGAGGAAAAGTCGGGACGGGTCTTAAAAATTTTTATCAGATGGCTTTCGGGTCGAAACAAGCCCGGTTTTCGGATATGGGTCAGTCAATGAAGAGTTTAACATGACGCCAGAATTTTCAGACGGTTGGGTTATTTAATTAGTAATTGCCTAAAATGCTCGTAATTGTTGAATTATTCATTCAACATACAAAAATAAAACAGTCGGCTGGAATCATGATACGAAAGGTTTCATAGGCGCATAATTATTAATACAAAAAAATCAAATAATTTATATTGTTTATTTCAAACGAATGTCTTCAAAAAATTTTTCTAGTTTCCTCAACGCATTAGACAGATAACTTCTCGTATGTATAAGCGACAGCCCTTAAAGAGTTTAGTATAAAATCAGCCAATAGTTAGTTTGCTCTCCCAGTTTTAGTCCGACTTCCTACCCCAATCTTCACCTTCTTGTATTTTCGTGTATGATAAACTTCTGTTGTCTTCCTCTACGTAAGCGAGGTCGTAACACTTCTCGCACACATGCGCCAATAATTGAAGATATTTTAAAACTTAGAATTACTGATAGCATTATTAAAAAGCTTGATATTTTATGCATTACTTGAAGTAATTTGTTCAAAAAATTATTTTTAAAGGATTTTCTTCAACACTGTTCACCATATTAAATATTAGATTATTTTTGTATTTATTAATTTATCTGTAGAATTTGATGTACTGTACAATTTCTTCGTTAGCGCGTAATTTTTTGGATGTTGAATGAATAAATTCAACAAATAAGTACTACCACAATTTAGATACCCTTACACCAAACATAAACGCCTAGAGTGTAGTCTAAGCTTAACATCGCCACTAACTTATCCTTGAAAATCAAGTAGGAAGTAAGCTGGTCTATATAAGCTCTAAAGGATTCTTGATTTCCTCAAACTATTCCAACATGTTAAATATTAGATTATATTTGTATTTATTAATTTGTTTATAGAATCTATGAAAGCGATCATCTTCCATATGTTGGCTGTAATTTTTTGGATGTTGATTTAAAAAATTCAACAAATGTTGTACGGATGCTTCATCTTGCAAAATTTAAGACATTTAGGAGCAGATTAAACGCTCATAAGAATAAAAGAGAAAGCAGTAGTTATCACCCCAGTAGCTCAGCGATGGAGCTCTGTATGTGGTGAGCGAAAGCTTTCATAAGCAGCTATTATGTCTTAAATATGGAAAATTCATTGGATAGGTGATGGAATAGAACAGTCACAGAATGAGCAAGACCGACTGTTCTACCATCTAAACCCAATGATTAAGGAGCCGGCTGAACTTTAGACACTGAACCTTTACGCAGTTCCTTACGCAGTACACTCATACTACTCGAACATATAAAATTTTTATTTTCCCCGATTCATTAAGACTCGCTGATTTGAAGGAATTTACCTTTTTTCTCGAATTGCCCGATCATTATTTTTGGAAGTCGAGCAACGCTTAGACTAATTATTCAAATAGTTAAACGAAAGTTAAGATACCAGACAGGCCGCAGGCAAAATTATTTGATTTAAAGCCATTCATAAGACAGAAAAGCTCATGTCAAGTCCCTGCTTCGTGGGTAACGCTAACTTGACTCTTGCAAGAGTTACTTGGATACGTTTGGATACACTAATTCTTACTTTTCAAAAATATGAAAAGTTTGATTTTACCGATTCATTAAGACTCGTTGATTTAAAAGAATTTAACGATCCCACTTGTGAGTGTTTGATATTTTTGGAAGTCAAGCAACGCTTAGACTAATTATTCAAAGAGTTAAGCAAAAGTTAAGTTAAAAGACATGAATCGGCTCCAAAACTTGTTAGGTAGGCTTGTTAGTCTTATCTTTTAAGTATAACTGAACTGAAGATATTAACTCTCTTAAGCATTTTGCGCCTTCTTTTAAGCCTTTCACACTTCCCTTTTGCTAAAAATTACATCTTAGGAGTGTATTTCACTAAATCGCAAAAAAGTTGAGACCCAGACTTCACCCCAATATCAAAAAGAAAAAAACCCAAGAAAAGTCTACACAATATAAAAAGTATTTTTTCTCGATTCATTAAGACGCGCTGATTTGAAGTACATATTTTAAATTGTCGTGGTCTGTATTTTTGGAAGTCAAGCAACGCTTAGACTAATCTCTAAACTCATAAGAGAAAGGAATTCTCATAAGTAGCAGTAGTATCTATGTCAAAACCCCTTAAATTGTTAAAAAATTGACGTTTTCTATTCTGATAAACGTGTTATTCTAATCTTTTGTTATTCTGTTAGTCACTTAATCAAAACCCGATGATTAAGGAGCCGGCTGATCTTTAGACAACGAACCCTCCCGATACGCAGTACGCTACTTCATACTTATCAATAATATAAAAAATTTTATTTTCCTTATTCATTAAAACACGTTGATTTTAAGGAATTTAAGTTTTCTCATCTTTTGGGGGTAATATTTTTGGAAGTCAGGCAACGCTTAGACTAATTGATTAAATAATAGAAGCTTTCCATGTTGAAAGAGCATTGAATAATATATTTAAGTAGTCTTTATAAAATTTTATTCTAGCTTCAATATATAAACATTTAGATTTGAAATGAAAAATCATCAACAAAGCCCGTAACCGTGTAGAATTTTTTGTAAATGCGCGTCAATCACGTTGTCAAGTATCAATTGAATCTTAATTTGAAATTTTTAGTTTTACTAATTACTCTGTATTGAAGTACAGTCAATTAGCTTTGTCTTTATTTACAAAGAATGCATTCAAAAAAAATAAAAGAAAGAATCAATCTTAGGATCTCTACCCGCCTTCCTATCATCTGTTGTGACGCAAGACGAGCGAGATTATTAGTTTAACGCAGCAAATGTTAAGTAACTATTCTAATTTAGTCCAAGACTATTGGACTTGCAAAAATATACCGTTTAATTACATTGAATACAAGGCGAACATAATTAGTTAAACTTTTAATAAATTAGAATAATGAGAAATTATATATTTTTCAAAAGAAAGATTTTTTCCCTTATTCTTGATCTTTTTTTCAATTTTGCTAATTAATCCAAGTATAGATTAGACTTGCAAAAATAAAGCGAATCTACCCCAAAAAGGACAACATAAATCATGTGTTTAATTTTGAAATTTATTAGAATAATTAGAAATTAGGATATATCTTTCAGAAAAAAGCTTTTTCCTTGACACTTCCCTATGGTTGGATTAATAATCGAAATTCAAAGGCTTTGTACAATTTATTTACCTGATTAGTATCTGTAGCACAAGTTTCGTGAATATAAACAGTTTTGTTCGGATTTGAGTTGAGAGAAACAAATTTTTCTTCAATATATTTGACTTGGTCTTCATAAGTACTTGAACCTTTAAAATTTGAAAACTGAATTTGAAACGTATTAATTAATTAAAATAGAATGTGATTAAATAAAGGCCATTTGAATATGAATTGGATATATGAGCCTCGCATCCACTGATTTATTTTTGGAAGCCGAGAATTACCTCGGCTAATATAAACCTAATCACTCTCCCTTCTTTTTCGATTGATGAACACCTACAAATTAGTTTCGTTACTACTCGGAGCCAAACATTTGCCTAAGTCTGTAAAGGTGTAAGCGAATCCCAACAAACACCGTTAAAAAACTGCGTGATCAGACCCTGCTTCGTGAGTAACGCTAGCTTGACTCGTAAAAGAGTCAATTGGATACGGTTGGCGGGTAATGATATCCAGATTCGAAATGTTCTAATAAACGGAACTTAGGTTCTAATATTTTTAATGGATCCGAATATCCCGTAACATTCTTGGATCTTTCAGTCCTACATGAGGTTACGCTATTAAATCTATTATCATATTTCTCTTAAATTTCTCTTAGTGAAATTTGAAACGTATCAATTATAATATTAAAGATAGTGCTATTATAAGTATTTCAGAACAGATAGTAAAGCGATAGAAACCTCCAGAAACACCAAAAATTAGGAAAGGACTTGTTACTGAGAGCTCTCCCATGTATGATTATTAGCCTTTCAACTTTTAGGGTGGCGTTAGCTAATATAAAAGGCGAAGCGTTTAGTATTCGTGTGAGATAGTCATTTGCCATTAGCAGTCTTATTCCATAGTCAATCTAGTATTTTACTCCAACGCATAATCTAGCTTATTCTATTGTATTGTTACTTCGTGATAAACCTTGTTAGTTAGTCTAGTCTTTCTGTTAGTATCGGACACATCGCAAGTCGATACATAACATCGACCAACCCACCACTAATCGTTTTCATTTTCGCTTATTTGGTAGGCTGGAAGGATACATTGATGGCTCTCTGATGCGAGCTTATTAACCGCTTAGCCATTGTTATATACGTTCACGCTGTGGAAAAATTCATTGGATAATAGAGCCATCATGGAAAGGGGACAGACCGAAGCACAACCAACTGTGCAACCATCCAAACCGATCATGGGATCTTTATTTTCATTTATATTCATTCTACAAGTGAGGACACAATAGCCATTCCCCCAATAACTGATCGTTTATAAAATCTTTTTAAACAAATAATTTACCCATATAATTTTTGAATAGGCATTGAATTGAAGTTGTTTTAATTTTTTCTTCGAATATATCTTTTTTGTTAAGGAAAAGAATCATTGCTGTATTGTAGAACCATCTTGAATTACATACTGAACGAAACAAACGTAGAGATTCAATCATTCGGTTCTGAATAAAAAAAATTTACTTAATATTAATTATTTAGTCCACTATGTGGACTTGCAAAAATACCGAAATTAGAGCAAAATAAGAAAGTACCGAATATTTATTTTAAATCACTTATAATCTCAAAAATAGAAAAATAAATATCTTTCAATATATATCACTCATATACGCCTATATAAACGAAGGCAATTAACGGGTAAGTGAAATTTTCGTATGTTTGTGTCGTTGTTTCCTCCTTCTACCAGCCAATATTCAAATTTAATTAATAAAATAAATATAATAAAATATAGAAAAATAATATTAAAATCTTTAGACATTTCTTTACAGACTGATTTTTGCCGAGGCCTTCTTTTAATTTCTATTTTTCTGAAATATTTTCTTACAAACTGGTTTTTACCGAAGTCCCCAGTTTGTCTTATTTCTAAGGCATTTCCTCTGATTTTTTTAAAGTTTTCTTTGTGAATTGCCAGTCATTTTCATTTACTTTTTTAGCAACTTTAAGTAATAATAAAGAACATTCGGGCATACCTAGGTATATTGGAAAATAACATTTGTGATTTCTTAAGGCAGCTATTAAATCCATATCTAAATTTTGTGATAAAATTTGCTAAACACTATAAAGCAACCTTTAAAAATATAAATATTATCTCTAATGAGATGAATATTTAGTTTTTGAAAGATTATTTTATAATGTCAAAGAAATTTTTATATCCTATTGGGGATTATTTAAAAGAATAATATTGGTATTTAGGGAGTCATATAAGTAGGTAAAGCTCAGGTAAATAAGTTCGCCTCATTGTTAATTTCTACACCGCATAAATTGTTATTCTTGAGCACGTCAACATCAGCTAAATCTCGGACACCCTCGGATGTAACAATACCTACTTTATTTTTGAAGAAAGTGTTTGCAAAAGTTTAGAAACCTGACCAAGGCAATTTTAATAGGGCCTAATTCCTTAGTTCATCCAACCAATTAACGATTGTGTGTGACACCGAATAGAGCCACTTGTAATTCCTTTACGACAACCCGGCTCGTTTTTTTCGATTTAAGTCTTTGGTTTATTAATATTTAGTTGTATCTGGTTGTTCTATTTTTGGTAGACTCTTCCTAGGAATCAAAGAAAAACACAAAAATTTTTTGTTCTTTTAAAGTGTGCTTATATTTTTGAACACAATATTAAATAAATTATAAAGTTAGAGATAATAGCAGAATCAAAATTGAAGAAGTTGTCTTCTCCCGTGTGGCGCGTGTCATTTATTTTTGTAAGCCAAGCAATGCCTTGGGCTAAATTTTGATTACAATTTTCTGTTTTCGCGATCCATCATTCTGTTTCGCGATCCATCTGTGTGGCAGTTTGGCTGACAATTAAAAAGAAGTGGGTAGAAGTAAAAAATTAATTACCTAGACCCTTTTTTATTTTTCCTCCCTTTTATTCAAACTAAGGTGTTGATAACACATAAATGAACCAAAAACGTTTGTGACGTGTTTTATAAATTTCATAAAAAGATGTTAAAGGTTATGAATTACAATTTGGAATAATTCGAAACACACAAATTAAGACAACGTGGAATAGGCACATGCGAAGAGACCTAGAGGAAGCGAGGAATTTTTTAGAGGTTATTACAGGTTACTTGCTGTATAATGAACAGCATCCAAAAAATAAAGAAGTTTGCAGATGATTTGCCATAGAATGATATTGAACAAATTTAATAAAACTGAAAAGTAAATTAGGCGAATAAAGAGTAAATTAGGTCCGATTTTTGCTGATTTAATTTGCTGATTTAATCAGTATCCAAAAATAAAATAACAATATATAATTGATTACGTCAATTCAATTGATGCTTAGTATTATCAACTGGAAATTAAAAATATAAATAAATATTTAAATTTTAAATTATATATTAAGAAGAATCGGAGCCGGGTAAGGATTTGAGTTGTTTGTCTGTTAGTGGTAATCTCCAAACGTACCGCTGATATTCTACAAATCTCAAATATGCGGATACTGACTATTTTAGTCTATTAAATTTAGTCAGATTGGTTAGATTTCGCTACGGCAATTGTTATTTTTTGGATGACTGCATATTACTAGTCAATTAAACTTTTTTTTTAATTTTAGATGTCGAGATATGTCAAGTGTGCCAAGGTAAGATAAGGTTATTATTAAAGGCTGGACCTTACTGTACTACTGGTATATCATTGACTGCGGTGTGTCCAAGGAATAACACAATAAAAACTTTATCACAAGCTATATATTACAATAGTATCGAACATTCAAAATATGACTAACGCCGAATACGAGATAAATTAATTCGAATTGAATCAAGCATAAAAATGGTATAGTCGATCAAATTCGGAAAAGGAGTAGGAAAAAGGGGTCCGAACCGAAAATCCTATCAATAAAATGTCACAAATTCTACATAATATTAATTTTTATTATTTGGTTTATATATTTTTCTTATTTTAAAATTGTTTTAAGTCAATTATGGGAATAACAACGGATTTTAATTTTTTGGAAGCTGAGCATGACTCAAAAACCAAGTCTTTGATGAATTTATGGACTGAGGAGTACTTGATGTAAGTTTATGTGCTAGGATTTTCGTTAAGAGACTTTTAGTTTGTGATGAATTTTATTAAATTTTAGAAAAATATTATGCAAGACTTGGTAAAAAATTTTGGTTTTCAAAAAATTTAGACATCGAAAAAAATAACCCCCCCCCCTCTAAAATAACCCCCCTCTAGAGGTCGATCGAAAAAAATAACCCCCGGGGGTTATTTTAGAGGAAATACGGTTGAGGTTAAAGATTTAAGATAATAGCTGAAGTGAAATTGTCGAAATTGTCCCTCCAGTACATTAAATACTATTAACCAGTGCAAAGCACGGCTTACAAAAATAACCCGTGGCATAGTCAACATCTCTTCTATTAACAAATTTCGTTTCTCTTATAAATTAAATTATTTAAAATTTGATATTTTTAAATCATGAGTTGAACTAGGTAATTTAACAAATTTTTTTAGGATTGTGCTGATAGAGTGACTGAAATAATTAAAAGGAACGACGAAAAGATTAAGCTTCACACAGAATTGAAAAATGCCATTGCAAATATTTGGGCAGATCCAATTATTCAAAAGGAAATAGCTCCTAGAGGGAATGAATTCAATTTTAACGAGAGCGTCCTTAGTGGGTTTAAAATTAATTTTTCATAAGTTTGAGTATAAATGGTTTAACTCCGTTCATTACTTAATATTAATTATTAGATTATTCTATACTTATTTATGTAATTTAATGTAACTAAGCTTTTGTACATATCCTGTACCAGTAGTTGTTGTTATTTTTTGGAAGTTGAATCAAGAATTCAGCTAGATTTTTGAGCAAGATTATCCTGTTGAGGTGTGTGATAGGTGTGTGTGATACTAACAGAAAGATTAACCTTCTGCACTAGCTGAGGGAGAGAAATAGCTATAATCAACCTCTGTCTGCTTTACTATGGTTTATAAATAGTTTAACTGCACTCTAGGCGTTTTATGTTAGGCGAATCATCCTTAAACTGATAATCTTTGAGATTAAAATGTAAATTTTAATTAGGAGTATCTATGCTGGGGGTGGGGTATCTTAAAGTGAGCCAATTACGATTGTGTGAATTTCTGCTTGAGTATCCTGTGTCAACTCTCATTCAATACTTAATATTAATTATTAGATTAATTTATACATAATTTAATATATACATACAAAATTTGATTGACGGGGGTGACATAATGCTATCATTTTTTGGAAGTTGAATCAAGAATTCAACTAATAATTTAAGCACGATTGTTCTATATCTGCTCGCAGTGTGTTCGATACTAACAAAAAGACTGGACTAATATGACTACTATATCAGAAGCCACATACAATAGAATAAGCGAGACTATGCGCTGAAGCAGAATACTAGCTTAGCTACGGAATAAGACTAAAATACACGGGCACACACGACTACTAAAAGGCTTCCTTCACCTTTTATACTAACTCACACATGTGTGCCCAAATTCTGAACCCAACCTAAGAACCAACCACAAAAATCGCAAATCCGCATTTTTAAAAATAATCCCCATCGACATATCAAAACCACAAAACGAAGAAAAAGCCACATATTACGGAGCATGATTAAAAGTAGGGTTGCGCCCCGACCCCCGACTTTTTCAACCCCGAAGGCTCGGGGCGCAACCCTAATTAAAAGTTACTTGGCCAGGTCTATACTTGTTGAATTATTTTATTCAACATCCAAAAATACTCAATAATCATGGGAAACAACACATCCTCGTAATTTTCAGACGGATTTTCTAGTTTTCTCAACGCACTCGACAGAATAACTGCTCACACATATGTGTCAACAACTCAGGATATTTTAATGCTTAGAATTACTACTACTGGAATTATTGAGGTTAAAAAATTTCTGACAGCTAGTTACAGGCAAAATTGTATTTGCGGGATCCCGCATGCGGGAGTAACTTTTAAAAACGTCTGCGGGGCGGTGGTCCGCAAAACAAAAAAGTTGGGGGATTGCGGGGTGGGATCCCGTCCCGCGCCTGTCACTACTGTCAACAGAATGCACCGTATTAATTTTATGAAAATATAAATCATTTCAAAATATCTTCATGATGGGCTTCTAATAGCTTCTTTATTTATTTTTTGGATTATTTTTTGGAAGTCTTATATTCCTAAGACTAGTAAATAATAGAGCCCGGTCGATAGGATATTTTTCAATCATTTTTCGATACCTATCGAAAAATATCGACTAACCCCTCCGTCCGGGCTCTAGGAAATAATAATAAAAATTAATGCCATATTAAATCTACACCCAATACGACTCTTGAACCAGCTCCTAATACGTAGCCCGGCAACTTCTAGTTTAGCGATTAATGATACTCCTCTCTCTTCTTTACAACCTCTCCTCTACAACCAGTGTGACTTATGAGCTAGCCCTTGGAGCCATACCTAAGGATACATGTAATTAAAAAGCCTTTTCGTCTAAAAATCAGCTTTAAAAGAAAATAAATTCGATTTTATTAGATGATCCTAATCTTTATCTCCTCTATTTTAGGTAAAGTTCGAGATCAAAGGTGTCAATTTTCGCGTTTTTGATGTTGGCGGGCAAAGAAGTGAAAGGAAAAAATGGATTCATTGTTTTGATGTAAATTGGGATTTAATATCTCCAAATCTTTAAAATTATTCAGGACGTTCATGCCATAATATTGGTAGTTGCATTAAGTGAATCTGATCAATTGCTGTTTGAGGATACGAGAACGGTTTCATCATCGGTTATATGCTATTTCCGGACGGGCTTTTGCGGAACGGCATTTGAGGATTGCCATTTGAGTATAGGAATATTAGTATCTTTAAACAGGAATAATCCCAAATTGTGTATTAGGGGAAGTTGTTCCACAAGCGGGGGAAGTTGATTTTTCGGCGGGAGATGTTGTTCCACAACGAGGGATGCTGTTGTTTCCAGTTGACGGAACAACGTACATATCCAAATGTCCCACTACGATATTATCCCCCATCCAATTAAGTGCATATTACAAGGTATATATTATTCTATTTTTTTGGTTTTAAATTTATTTTTAATAATAGAATTTATGTTTCCATCTTAACGATATTCTGCTGTTATTTTTGCAAGTCCACATAGTGGACTACATAGTGGACTCTATAATTAATATTGAGTAACAAAATATTTTTTAAGAATCGAATGATTGAATCTCTACGTTTGTTTCGTTCAGTATGTAATTCAAGATGGTTCTACAATACAGCAATGATTCTTTTCCTCAACAAAAAAGATATATTTGAAGAAAAAATTAAAACAACTTCAATTCAATGCCTATTCAAAAATTATATGGGTAAATTAGTTTTTTGTTTTATAGATTTTAAAAAACATTAGTTATTGGTGGGATGGCTAAGCGCTTAAGAAGCGTCTTGAGTTTTGCGGCAAGAAATAGTATTCGAAAGGAGTAGAGACAAAATCGCGTCTCCATCCCCAATGCTACTTCTACCGTAAAACGTAAGCGCTTTTAATATAAGCACGGCATAAGCGGTTAATAACCTCGCATCAGAGAGTCATCAAAGTTAACTCATAAGCGAAAGTAAAAACGATTAGTCGGTGGTGGGTTTGTAGAGCTGTTAATAAACATGCATCGGAGAGTTCTCAGTAACTATTCGTTTCCCAATTTTTGGTATTTTTGGAGGGTTCTATATGTAGCTTTACTGTTTCTTGGATAGGACAAACCAATTAGCCAAAGTTTATATGTTTATAAGATATTTTATAAACAATCAGTTATTGGTGGAATGGCTAGACGCTTAATAATCATCTTGAGTTTTGTGGCAAGAAATAGTATTCAAAAGGAGTAGAGACAAAATCGCCTCTCTCGACTCCCATTGTTATTTCTACCGCAAAACGCAAGCCGCTTTTTATGTAAGCACAGCTAAGCTGTTAAAAAGCTTCCATTGGAGAGCCATCGAAGTATCCTCACAACCCAACAACTAATTAGTCTAATTTTCGCCTTGTATTATCGATCTATATTTTTGAAAAATATGAGATTTTATATTATTGAATTTATAAAAGAACTTATATTCTTAAACTAAACTTGTTTACTTTTTTTATGGTCGATCTTATTTTTGTAAGCCGAGCTTTGCTTAGGCTAATACGGGAAAGGACAATTGACCTTAATTGATTATAACTATTTCTGCTTAATCCAATCATAATGAATCTTATAATTCGAAAGCTTTCATAAGCATCTACATATTATGTCTTGGATTTGGAAAATTCATTGGATAGATGATGGAATAGAACCATCAAAGAATGAGACAAGACCGACTGTTCTACCATCAAAACCCGATGATTAAGGGGCCTTACGAACTTTATCCACTGAACATTTACGCAGTTCCTTACGCAGTACGCTCGAACCATATCAGGCCGTCACAAATTCGACAATTTTGAAGAAAACATAGCTCGGCGGTACATTGGGCTCGCGGTACACTGGCCTGCTCCCTTTGCAAGGAATTATATGTTAGACAAAAAGCATTAAACTATTCTTTATAAAATTTTATTCCAACTTCAATATATAAACATTTAAATTTCAAAATAAAAACTCGTCAACAAAGCCCGTAACCGTTTAGAATCTTTTGTAAAAGCGCATCAATCACGTTGTCAAGTATCAATTGAATCTTAAATTGATTTTTTTAGTAATACAGATATTAATCCTGCAATCAAGCAAGAGGTTGCGGGACGGGATCCCGCGGGATAAATCCGCATCACGTAAAATCCCGGAAATCAAAAAACTGATCCCGTTCCGCACCGACCTCTAAATCACACTTTTCCACTACACTCAAATGTTCCATCTTATGATTTTGAGGATAATTAGAAACCTAATTAATCCAATTATCCTTGGATTTGCAAAAATGGCAATCCAGGAGAATTGGGGTCCCTGCGAAAAAAAAGTTTAAAAATACTAAAAAGGTTTGGCTCTTGTCCAGTTTATGCGTCCAATCGACTTTTATGCGTCCAATGAAAGTTTTCATTGGACGCATAAACTTTCATGGGACGCATAAACTGGACAAGAGCCACTAATTAATATATATTAAGTACAAAACAAAATATTTGTTAATAAAATGTGTGACTTAACGGAGGCAATTACAATTTTAATTGTGTGCCTTAAAGCAAAGCAAGGCAAATATTGATTGGCACGAGATTTTTACTTTTAAGTAATAACTTGAAAAGCGTGGCAGTTTTAAAAAGTGTGGCAGTTTGGCTGACAATTAAAAAGAAATGGGTAGAGGTTAAAATTAAATTACTACAGCCTTTTTTTTATTTTTCCTTCCGCTTTATTCAAGCTAAGGTGTGGATATCACATAAATGAGCCAAAAAAGTTTGTGACGTGTTTTATAAATTTCATAAAAAGTCAAAAAGGTTATGAAATTATATGTTAAAATAATCCACAACTACCATAAATATTCAAGTTAGGATTAGCGATCGGAGAACCCCTAGAAGAAACGAGGAATTATTTCAAACTGATTACAGGTTATTTGCTGTAAACTAAACAGCATCCAAAAATATCATAACACAAACCAAAAACTTCAATATAAATAAAATTGAGCGGATTTAATAAGAATGAAATAATAAAAAAACTAATATTGTGTATATGAGTATCAATACAATAAACTAATTAAACACACAATTGTTTATTCACAAGAAATTAATGTAGTAAGATACAAACTCGAGAACGATGACTTTTTTCAGATTAAATAATCTCTCAAAATCGAATGCGAAAACGAAAAAATATTCAGAAAGGGCTAGATATCATCAAGTTATTTACTGATTAATGTTCAGCATCCAAAAATATAAACCGGAAACGGAAGTTCTCGTCAGACTACAAAATTAGATAGAACGAGCTTAGTAAAACCGAAATCTAATTTGATAAACAAATATTATGCAGATGAGTGCAGATGAGTGTCAATTATTTACTGAATAATCCAAAAATATAAACACGGATACGCCACAAAATTACAAAACCAAGTAGAAAAATCCCTCAATTGCTCTAAATCACCTTATATCCCCACCCTACTCCTCTGGCATGCCTTCAAATCCCCTCAATCCTTTTAAATCCCATCACAACACCTTAATCCTAAGATATTCGATCCTGATCACCTTAATCCTCTGATCTCCTTTAATAATCATAGTCTACCGATATACCACCTCAATCCTCCGAATTATATTCAAATCCTTCAAATTTCCAAAAACACTGATATCACTCTCAATCTCCAGGCCCGATTAATCCTCTGATCGGCAATCCAGGAGAATTGTGGTCCCTGCGAAAAAAAAGTTTAAAAATAAGAAAAAGGATTTTTCTGTGGTAAAAAAATATGCTGATTACGAATCTGAACTCAGATTTTGAAAAAGTCGAATCCCGGACCCGAACCAAAGTTCGAACCCTGAACCCGAATTTCGAATATACAAATGATAGCTCGTTCGAAAGAGCTCGTCGAGTTGCATCGAATGACACCAAAATCAACGTGATTGGATATGTTTAGACAAAGTTATGACATAAAGTATACCTATGGGAGTACTGTGTGAGTCGGCGACTTATGTCATAACCTTGACAAAACTTGATCAATCACTGTAATTTTGGTGTCATTCAACTCAGCTCGACGAGCTCTTTCGAATGAGGTATCATTTGCCTAAACTATTTTTTACTCCAAAAAACCACCCCTATGGTTTTTCAATATTCCGGGGTCTGTATCTCGGTCCAATCACGTCGGATTTCATCAAATTTGGTGTCATTCGATGCAGCTCGATGAGTTCTACCCGCATATGAAAGACTGACCATTTTGTACAATGTCCGACAATGTCCGGGGTCAAATTCCGAATTCGGGTTCGGGATTCGACTTTTTCAAAATCTGAGTTCAGATTCGTAATCAGCATATTTTTTTACCCTAGAAAAATCCTTTTTCTTATTTTTAAACTTTTTTTTCGCAGGGACCACAATTCTCCTGGATTGCCCTCTGATCTCTTCAGCTCTTCCTTTACCCTCTAAATGCATCGATATGATGAATTTATTGTTGAATTATAATTTTTATAAAGAGGGATGAACAAAATTAATGATTTTTCATCGATTTTTGTGAATTATGAATTGATTTAAAAAATTTTAAAAATAAACGGTAAACGGTCGTTTAAACGGGTTTTTAAAAATAAACGAAACGGTATACGGGTCTCAGATAAACGGCATAAACGGTATACGGTTTTTTCAAAATTAAACGGTTTTGTGCAACCCTAGTTTTAAGTTAAATCAAATAATAGTGGAGGGATAAATATAGACTTAACCCAACAACGGAGCCATTTGTAATCTGAAATTTTTTGGAAGTTGGTAACACCAACAAACAAATGTCATTGTTGGGTATTTAAAAAAGCAAGTGTCTTAACCTGCCGGTGAGTTAGTTATTCAAATGTTACTCTGTTAGTCTTTAGTCAGATATCTAGCTATTTTCATTTTTCAGCAACCTGGGCTTATTTCTATTGCATCAACTCTATTTAATGTCGTCATGTTACTTTATTATTTACAAGATATATAATATTTTAATTCAAATTAAATTTTAGCGCGTAAATATGTGAAAATTAATTCACGGTCTTGCGTCCATCTAATTTTTTGGAAGTTGGAGGAACCAACTATAAAGATGTGGGTGGAAGTGTTCTTACGCGGTACGAATGAGAACGAGTAAATTTTCGTGTGCCAAACAAAGCTATAACGATTGTGTGTGACATTTATAGATAATGCAAAAGGTCGTAAAAGTCAAATTCAAAAGAGATTTCCGACTCTTCTGAATCAGGCCTCTAAGTTCTCAAACGAACATCAAGTGAAATAGTAGGAATAAAAAATAACTAATCAAAGGGTGAGTTTAATAAAGGAGCAAATTTTACATAATAGATAATAATTTAATTTCGATTTATTAAATGTTATTAATTGTAGTAGGTTGATAGGAAGGGTGGTTTGTAGATCATTTTCATTTTTTGGGAGTTGGATATTCAACTAAAATCGGTATTGTGGAGATTACTCTTCGCTCTTCGAATTCACATTGATTAATAGACAACGAATTTAAATTAAAAGAAGATTAGGCTTATAATTGTACTAACTCTGTGTTGTTTATGGCTGACAGCCCTTAAACAGTTTAGTATAAAAGTCAGCCAATAGTTAGCACTTTCTTATTCTCCTAGTTCTACCTTCCCTGCCTTCATTGTACACTCTGCTTCGGATAAACAAACCTTCACACAATAGCAGGTTGTAGGGAATATGCGAAACAACCCCTTCAGGATCTTTCATCCTTACAGGCTTAATTTGACTTATCAATTTGGCAAATCAACTGTTAACGACCAAATAATAAACAGACTTAAATGACTATAGTTTTACCATTACTAAAATCATTCTCAAGATTCTAGATTCCTTATACCCCGGCCCACTCTTTAAATTTGTTTCTTATTTGTTGAAGGAAAGTTCAACATCCAAAAAATATTCGCCAGCATTGGAAATCTCAAATAATCTCGATAAAATAAAACGAAATTATATACTCAAAATAATTAATTAAAAAATATTAATTAAAAAATGTTGAAATTATTAAGTGAGGGCTCTATTTTGATACAACATGAATAGAGATAGAATTTGAAAATTTGATTTTTGACTGTGTTAATAATCAGTCATCCAAAAATAAACACCAACTAAAACTGCGGCACAAAATTTATTGAAAGGATCGACTTTTAAAGAAATAATTCTACATTAATATAAAATAACATTCTGTTTGAATTATTTGCTGAATAACGTTCAGCATCCAAGAAATTACAATCAATTTGAATTTGGAACACAAACTGTGTGATGGAATTACTACTATTTAAAAACAAATAATGAAAAAATAAATATGTTGTAGACTGCAGAGCCTTAGGGATTAAATAGCTATAAGCTTTACGGAACGAAATAAATAAAAACTAAATAAAATTCGTTAGCTTTTAATAACATGTTAACTAAGAACTTATTTGTTAGTTCTAGTTTCCAAAAATAAATACCATTCCAGAATACCTTCCGCTTTCTAAAATAAGGCATCATTAATTAAAAATTTTTAATTTTATTAGCAACTCAAGTTGCTAGTACCGATAGGACTGGAACTTTGTGCGAGGCAGAGGCTGCTATTGTGCGAGGCTGCTATTATCTCTAATTTTATAAATTATCCTATATTGTGTTGAAAGTTAAGAGCATTTTGGATTTTCGTCTTTTTTGGATTCTTAGGAAGAATCTACCAAAAATAGAACAGCCAGATACAACTAAATATTAATAAACCAAAGACTCAAATCGAAAAAAACGAGCCGGGTATTCATTTTTAGATTTTTCTTTTTATAAATTCATTGTAGTCTTGCACAGACTAGATTCAAGCATAGTGCCCCGATTAGTAATTTTTTGGATGCTGAGCCGTATTCAGCTATTTATAAAATCTTAAACCAAAATCAGAATCGTTAGAGGGCTTCTTACATGGAGTTTCAGCCTTTTCATGGCTTCATTAGGTTCTGAAACATACAAAAAACGTTCCTCTGTTTGATAAAATGTAAATCCAACTTAATAGCTCAATAACTTTCAATATCCCAAAATCAACCGGACTGTAGCTGACACAGGTATGGACGTAACAAGTCTAAACTTGCTAAAAATGAGTTAATAAAACTGTCTAAATAAGCAATCGTTTTTAGTGCGAGGGGAACGATTGAAAGGCTAGCGATCCTGGGAGTTCTCAACAAATTTACTTAATATTAATTTTCAAATTTTTGTTTTTATGAGTTCATTGTGTTCACTTTGACTCTATCTTCTTCAGCAGTATCAAGAAAATTTTTGGAAGCTGAACGGGATTCAGTTAAAACTTGATAGAAAATAACATCTGAAAATCTGGATAGAGATTTTGAAAGAGTGGATTTAGGTATATTGATTATAACCTCCTGGATTCAATAATTTTGAACTGTTAATAGCTCTGCCGTAAACTGACCTTTTCCTGCGAATAACACAACTAAATAAAAATGCGAAAAAACAAAACTTAATCTAACCATAACTTTTCCTGCAAATACCTAATATTAATTAATTCAAAAAATTTGAATTAAGAATTAATTTAATTTCAAACCTAAACGCGCTGGTTTTTAGGACAGTACTTAATTTTTTGTAAGCCAAGCAATGCTCTGGCTAAATTTTAACTAATAAACATGCACTCAACGGGAGACTCAGGTTAGATGCCAGGCAGAAGTTGGTGGTTGCTTTAGTTAGTCCCTGTATAGAACTGACATAGGTGGCAACCCCGAGAGGGGTTGCAACCAGGTCTAGCTTTGCTTGAGATTCCGAGGCAGCAAAGCATTGCCTACTAGTAACAAGGGGTACTAAAAGGTACTAACTCAAAATGAGGTAGGATACCTGGTTCTGATATGAATTTCTCAGGTTTAGGGTTGCCGTTTTCGGTTCGAGCCGACGTTCGGTGCATTTTTTCGAGCTTGATTTTTTTCGATTCGGTTCGTTTTCAAGCTGAAAAGCCTCGGCTCGCTCGATCTTTCGAGTTTCGAAAGATCGAGCGAGCCGAGGCTCTACTCAAGTTATTCCAATCCTATTACAAAGCAGCATAATTTTACATAATATTCATTTTAAAATTTTTCTTTTTATAATTTCATTGTATTCA
This sequence comes from Meloidogyne arenaria, assembly GCA_036172955.1. Taxonomy (NCBI): domain Eukaryota; kingdom Metazoa; phylum Nematoda; class Chromadorea; order Rhabditida; family Meloidogynidae; genus Meloidogyne; species Meloidogyne arenaria. The sequence goes on from JARQAB010000019.1 coordinate 1,669,155, forward strand.
CCTCGCAACTAGCTTCACTTTATTCACCGAACATACTTCCACTTCACTCTAGCAAATAAAGATATCAACAAAAAAATTCAACGAGATTGCTGTCGTTCTACATACATGCCGTAAACATGTTTAAATTATTTTATTTTGACTGATTAATATTCAGTCACAAAAATATACGTATTTTTCTATCGATGGTATATGATCATTTAAATATTCAATGCTTATTAAATAAGGTTAATGTAATAATTAATAGTTAGTAGACAATCAAAGTAAGCTAACGCAAATTTTGTGGGTGTTTATAACTAGAGTTGGAACCGGACAGGAGCCCGATCCGAATTTTCCGGATCCGGAAGTCCGGAATCCGTTTTGACAAAAACCGGATTTTCCGGAAATTCGGGCCGGAAAATCCTTTGGGTCGCGTCCAAAAAACCTAACATCGGTAGCCCCAGTGGGCGTGGGCCCCAATCATGAATAAATGTTAAAGAACCCAACCCAACTTCAAAATATAAAGATAAATCCAATTTTCTTTCTATTGGACGGATAAACTTTCATTGGACGCATAAAAGTGGATTGGACGCATAACTGGACAAGAGCCAGGTTTATTATCAAATAAAGCTTTCAAATTTATTGCTTCGAGTTTGTAAAAAAATTATTTAAATTTTCAAAAAGATAATTTTATCATTTTATCATATCAATGCGTAAAAAAATTAATTTTACTTTCTTCCATCAGAATAAATTACATTGCATATTTCTGCGTCCATTCACGGACCTTAGCATTGTAACCAGCACAATCTCTTACGTATAAATCGGCTGCTTCCCCATTCAACGGACTTTTTGGGTTTGGGTCGTCGAAAAGAGAGCAGATCGAAAGCAAAACTGAAAATTGAAATAAGAGATACTTTGTAAAAAATTGTGATTTGACTTCAAGTTAATCACCGGGCTTCGATATGTGCGGATTTCTCCTAATTTTGTGGTTTTTTTGATAGGTCCAAAATCTTCAAATCTTTCTTTTCGGATTTAGGCTATAAAATGCTGCTTTTTTAGCTCAAAATTGCGGATTTTTAAAAATTCGATACTGCATGTGGCTGTAAACAAAGAAAAGAAGAAACAAAAACGAGAAATACAAAAATTTAATAGAAAAGCTATAAATAAATGGAAATTTATTCTAAAGCCTGATTTATTATTCATAAAAGTTTTATTGTGACAATTATTTAATTATTTAATGACCATCATACGAAATTTTGTTAATTTAAACAAAAATAAGATTGTTACTAATCTTACTGATAACTTTCATATAATTCTGTCTTGTCTTAGTCTTCCACTTTTGATAAGAAATTTTGTTGCTTTTCAACATATTACCTATATTGCTTACTACATATGAATGCAATAAATAATGGCTTTTAATTTCTCTAATGTATTTTCACAAAACTTTCCTATCTAGGTAAACATTTAATGTTTTTCTTCTTAATGTATATACTAAAATAACTTAATCTCAGACTTCTAATTTCTTTTATTTCGTTCCAAGTGTTTATTAAACCGAATTTTTTACTCGAAGATTTTCTTGATGAATATACCCCTTCATACCTTAAATTATTAGAAATTTTCCAAATAGATTCACTCCAAATCAGGCGCTTAAAAATAGATCTAAATTTTTTCCACAAAATTATACATGGATATGTCAGAATTAATCTAAATAACGCCTTTTATTTCCACGAAACCAAAACCCGCGGCGACGCATTTAAAATTTATCTTCCAGGGGCAAATACTCAAATACGTTTACAATCATTTTTCTATAGATTGCCTCGCCTATACTCAAAATTACCAGAAAATATTAGAAAACAAACTCCCATACAATTTAGAAACTATTAGATACATTTAACTTGACTCAATTAACATAACTTTGACCTTGACTCAATTAACTTAACTTTGACCAAAAACAACATAGATCAAAGATTAGAACAAATAAAAACTGAAAGAATGAATAAGAACAAATAAATATTTTATGAAGATATAAGACTTAAAGTTATGTAAAGTTAACTCAATCGTCTTTTTTCGAAATAGTTTGGACCAAATGGGCACTGACTCACTAGTACTATTTTTATTGAATTATCATTGATATAAATTAAATTCATTTTTCTATGGTCTAGTCAGTAACTAAATTTTCTGTATAAAATTTTATTAAAATCCATTTTTTAAAATAAAAATAATAATTTGAAAATTTATTTTAATAAAACCGATTTATAGGGACCCGACACTTTGTCGCGTCTCAACGCGAATTATACATTTAATTAAAAATATAAATTTTATTGAAATTACTCATCCACAAAACAATTTCCCAGACTTTATCTAACACAATCATCTTAAAGTTTTATATGTTCGCTGGCCTTATTTAAATGACTTTCACGTTCCTACCAGCGGTCTTTTTCCCTTCAATCACTTTGTTTAGTGCCTTTGTTTCACACATTATTTTCCTGCTTTACAATCAATTGTATTTTTATAATTAAAAGAAAATAAATTTGTATTTTTCGTGTGGAAATTTAAATTTAAGTAATTAATTAGCGGTTTTTGAGCCAAACGCTAAAGCTCAGCCGGTGACCTCGTTACCGCCCTCGACCTTCCCCAACTATTTGTTTGCGTTCTGCGGAAACTGCTTCTACGGACTTCCCCCCTATTTTTTAACACACTTAAAATATTTGTAATTATTCTCAACTTAGTCACAATGTCCGCACCTTTTCGTGACCAGCTCACTCTCCTACAGGAGCAAGGGCTTAAACTTCTCGATAATCAAAAGACTTTCCCACTTCCACCCGACACTATAAGTTTATCCCAATTCCATTCCGACACTCGGAAATTGTTGAGCTCTTTAGAAATGGAGCTCGAATATGTTTCAAAAGCTATTTCAGATATTTCCTCAACACACGACAAATGGATATCGGTCCGACTCACCATGACCGGAGCGGAAAGGACCGTCGATACACCCATATATGAAAATTTTGCCGCAACTGTTCCTTATTTACGTACGTTATTCCAATTGAAAAAATACCTGAGAAATCTCCGTTCTTCCCAACAAATTCTAATTTCAGCTCTCCCCGACCCAAATCAACCCCCCGAATCACACTGGCAGTTACCGGAAATATCCCTTCCCAAATTTGCGGGGAATTGCCAATCTACGTCCACCCCTAACACATACACTCCAATCCACACTAATCAAATTTCGCCTTTACCCCCATGTTCACACACACCTCCATCCCCCTACCAAACATACCAACCGTATATCGGAGCTAATCCGTATTTTTACCACACTATGTACACATCCTCCCCAATCCCCTCACAAAATTTAATCATTGAGCCAGCAGCGACTCCACAAGAAAATGAAATTGAAAACAACACAGTGACCAACTTTTGCGTCCAAAACACCCCGTTCGAGCCAAATCCAGATTTCTGTACACTGGAAGGTAAAGGTATAACTGACCCTATCCCAACCCTTACCGAAAATAAAATTCCCTTAGAATTTAACCAATATTCCCCACCTGCCCAGACACACCTTCCCTCAATTACACGCAAACAACGGACCGTAGCGAACGGATCCGAAATTTTAGTAAAAGAAAATTCTGTTAATACTTTAGAACCCCCACAACAACACCACACACCCCCTCCCTCCCATTCTTTTGCCGAAAAAATTATTGACAATACAAAGGTGGACAACATTGTCCTTTCAACCCACCAGATTTCAAAATCCCAAAACCACCCAACTTTATTCCGGGGCGGAGGGCGCTCTGAGCGATATTTTGAACCGCCCCCTCTCGATAAAAAATTTAAAATTTTGGTAAAAGCTAACAGGCCACAACATCTACGATCAACCACCACAAACATGGAATGCGACCCGACGCCAACAATTGGAATTGCTACCACCGAATCCTCAGCACCCCCAACAACAGAAACTACTCCAACTCATCCACGTGTTCGACCACCTTCACTGGCTTCCATCAAACCACCTTCACTGGCTTCCTTCAAACTCCCGTCACTGGCTTCCTTCAAACTTCCGTCACTGGCTTCCCTCAAACTACCACAACGCTATAACATAGCCTCCCGAGTGCGCATTTTGGACTCCGGCACCATCGAAGCACTGCCAATAAAGAAGAATGTGATAAGAAAATGGAAGAGGACCAGAAATAAAAGGATTCACAAAAGAATCACAAATTTGAAACCCACTCCCCTTAATAAGGTCCACATTAACCCGACTTATATACACAACTTACTAACTCCGCCACCACCTCCAAATTTACTGCCTAATCTAAAAAATACCCCAGCCCCATCAATTCAATCATTGTATAGCCCTTCAGTTGTTTCTGCACCTGTTCCGACCTTTATGCCCAATCCCCAAATTTCGTTTGTTGCGGTACCAATCTTAACTCCCGCAACTCCACTTGTGTCATTCCCAATTTTTAATGCCCAACCATTTTGCGGCCCGGGAGTGTCGCGTCTCAACGCGAATTATACATTTAATTAAAAATATAAATTTTATTGAAATTACTCATCCACAAAACAATTTCCCAGACTTTATCTAACACAATCATCTTAAAGTTTTATATGTTCGCTGGCCTTATTTAAATGACTTTCACGTTCCTACCAGCGGTTTTTTTCCCTTCAATCACTTTGTTTAGTGCCTTTGTTTCACACATTATTTTCCTGCTTTACAATCAATTGTATTTTTATAATTAAAAGAAAATAAATTTGTATTTTTCGTGTGGAAATTTAAATTTAAGTAATTAATTAGCGGTTTTTGAGCCAAACGCTAAAACTTAAAGACCCGACTATTGGGGACCTGACACTTAGGGACCTCGTAACCGCACATAATGTCGAAACTTCAGGTTGATTCTAACTATCTAATAATGTTTTAATTAATTTTATTTCTTTCCACTACTAGCCATTGTAAGTTTTATTCAGAACAAAAATATTATCATGCATTTTTATTTGTTTTCTTCGTAGTTCTATATTGTCTTTTGTAACACTTATCACATATATAAAGTTCAGTATTTGAATGGCGATACCAACGTGATGTATGAGTTTCTCCACATGTACAACAAATTCGGTCTTGTGTTATTCGCTAAAATATTTACAGAAACTTCGTTAAATCTGAAACAGACGTTTGGACAACGTTTGGACAAAACAATTTTCATGGGTTCAAAATTGAGTAAAAGATTAATTTGAAGCGTTTCCGAATAAGAATTTTTAAAAATCGAACTAAATATTGTTAAATATAACCTTTGTAGTCTTAGACCATAATTCTTTTGATCTAAACTTTCCAAATTTGTGTTTATAGTCGCCACATTTTTGACACAAGAAATGTTCTTTTAGTAAATTAGACCACTGTTTTGTTTGTGTATCTCTACAATTGAAACAATGTCGTTTATTTACTTCAATTATTCCACCTATAATTATCAAGGAAAATTTTTTAGTCAAATGAAAGAATAGAAAAAGGTAAAAATTTATTTACTTATTTTATTTCCAATATCAATAATTTTGCTTTTTAATTCCTTCTGATTTTCAACTTTTTGTTTTTCTAACAATTCAATTTTATATCCAATTAAATTAATTTCCGTCCAATAACTTGTTAAAAGTTTGTTTTTATAATTTTCTATATTTTCTTTTATCAATTCTTTTTTATTTATTTTTGTATTTTCTAAAGTTTCTTCTAATATAGATGTTTCATAGACATTATCCACCTCAGTAAAATTATTGAATCGAAGTGCCTGAAATTAAAGGATGAATTAATCTAAGTTTATTCATTTAGATGCATAGTTTTCAATTTTCTATCTCGATTTCGATATCGATGGTTTTTACTTCATTTTAGAATTCGAATTTCTGCTGATATTTACGATTTTCAAAATTTTCCAAAAATTTCAACTTTTGTCGCAAAACCTCTAGTATAATACAGGGTGCGGCAAATTTTCCGCCCCTTTTGTTTTGGTCATAACTCGGTTCAAACTTTACAAAAATTAATAATTCTTTTTTTATTTTATTCACAACTCTCTGAGAAAATTTTTGGTACCAAAATGAAGAAATTTAGTTAACAAATGGTAAAGTTACGCAGTTCCGAACATAAAAATGCATCAAAAAACATTTTTTCTTGCCAAACTTTAATTGATCATAACTTCGTCCAAAATATTTCAATCCCAATGATTTTTGTACCAATCGACTTAACTCGTTCAGGCGCATCGAAATAGCTTATAATTCCATTTTTGAAAATTTTATTCAAAAATTTTATTTTTGCCAAAATTATTTTAATTTATCATTCAGAGGACTGTATCTCATTCGATTTTTGTCTTAGCGCCCTGATTTTGATGTCATTCGAATCAGAATGAAGAGCTGATTCGAATGGTATAAAATTTTCCAATATCAAAATCTCAGCCTTGAATCTAGGCCAATTTTTATCCAAAAAATTTTGCTCAAACTTTGAGAGAAGTTTTATCAGAGTAAACTTAAAATTTAAAGGTGATTTTGGTATCAAAAATTTTCTCAGAGAGTTGTCAATAAAATAAAAAAAGAATTATTAATTTTTGTTGAGTTTAAGCCGAGATATGACAAAAACAAAAGGGGCGGAAAATTTGCCGCACCCTGTATATAAAAGTTTGTTAATAGTGATTATCAGGTGATAATAATATATTTAGAGGTCGTCTAATATTTTATTTCTTACAAGTGAAATTCTTTTAATAAAATATAAAATACCTGTTTCTCAAATTCAGGCGAAAAATTTCTAACAAATTTATTGTTGGCAATTTCAATCACGATTTTCATTTTTAATAAATAATTTGGATCATTTCTTCGTCCAACATTTAATTCAATATTTTTAAAAATATTTGTAGCAAGATCCAAGTCAACCAAACTTGTAAATCCCTCCATATAATTAGATCCGAAATAATGATTGTTATGTTTTTCGATAGTTTTTACAACAAAACGCTCCTTCAGTTCAACATCTTTTAAATAAATAAATTCTCTTTTTTCTTCCCAATTATCTTTGATTTTTAACGAAACACGTATTGGTTTTCCCACGCAATGTATATTCAATAAAATAATTAAATATAAGAGAACTATCAAATTAAATTTACACATCTGAAATTTTGTGTAATAAACCACACAATTTAATTAAATTAATTAACAATAATTAATTAATTAATTAATTAATTAATTAATTAATTAATTAATTAATTAACAATACTTAATTAAATGTAAAGGCATTAGAGCTTTTTCGAAATTTCGATCTGGATAAATCAAGATTTCGAACCTAATATTTCAAAACAGCTATTAAAAGTAGAGCCGAAGTCAGTTACTGGAGTGACAGTTATTTGAGTGATATCAACGGATTCGGAGAAATTAGGTGGATATCGGTGGATTTAGACGGGGATGTTGTTTCTATAAATTCCAAACCATATTGTGGAATTTCAACTGTATTCGGTGTGTTTGCTATTCAAGATTTTTCACTGTTTGGTATTTCAAAGGTTTTTTAACAACATCCATCGTCATTGCAACAACATCCCCAGTTCACGGAACAACTACCCCGCCAGAATAATAAAAATTGGCGTTCGGTTAATTTGATCGCGGTAAAATCGGCTCGCGGTAAATATGAGTGGCGGCGATAAATTGGAGTGTACCCAAATGTTCAATTTTCAAATTTTCCCAATTTTAAAGTATGTATATTAATCTTAATGTAAATGTGCTAAACTTGAGATGCGCAAACGAGGTTAAATGAGCTAAACTAGGCTATTGAGTAATCGTAGAGCTATTGAGTCTACGATTCAATAGTTCTACGATGAGTAATGGAGCCGTTTATTATATTATTTAAAACTTTATGAGAGCTTCCATTAACTAGAGCGATGATTTTTCTTACGACTTTTTAGAATGCTCCCGGCCTTAGATTACCTTTTAAACTCAAGCATGGTTTGCTAGTAAGTAGGTCTTTATTTTGGTATTCCGAACGCCACGAGCTATACACAGCTTGATAAATATAGTAGTAAAATTGGCTTAATTTTTTGTGTTAATTTTTGAATAAACATAATATAGAATACTTTTTTTTAAATCAGGAAAAATATTTGTTAGAATAGGTTAATTATTGGTTCAGGTAATATAAATTAATGGGTTCTAATTTTGAGGGCTTAATTACATGCGAAAGGCATCAGACTTTTTAGAAATTACGAATGAGACATGGACAATTAAGATTCCAACTCAAATATTTCGAAAAAACGTGAAAGACATATAGCAGGTAAAAATTTTAAAAAATAAAAAATTGTATTGACTAATTATATTAACCGCGGCAATTGACAAAAAGTGCAAATTCTAAAAATGCCCTTAATGGCTAAATAAATTAAAATAAAAATAAGACGGTAAATTATGAAATGTATTTATGTTATTTTTTATTTATTTTCTCACCGACTGATTTATAAATTTGCACTTTGGTTAATATAATTAGTAAATAAAATTTTGTAGTTTGGTTAGATTTGTACCCCCTTTTGTCTCTAAGACTTGTTTCGAAATACTCGGGTCGAAATCTTGATTGCCAATGTCAAAAATCGAAATTTCGAACAGCTCTTATTAACTTAACATTTAATGAAAATGTCAAAATGAGACTATTTATTTATTAAGTCTCAACAAAATTAAATTATTATAATATTTTCATAGATTTTAAACAAGTTTATTCGAATATTCACTAGGTTTTAATATTTTATTAGAATTCTATTTAAAGTGGTTTTAATTGAATTCTCGCATTTAAAACTTAGCGTTATTGTTAAAAGTTAATTAAACAGGCAGAAAAGATTTTAAGATAAAATTTATTTTTAAATTAAGTTTTATTTGAGCGATATTCAGATGATGAAATTGATTATTTCTTCTTCATTATTTTTATTTTCCCTGTTGAATATTAAATGTGATGGGAGAAAAGTTAGTATTGTAGTAAAAATCAAAGACGATTGGGAAGAAAAAAGAGAATTTATTTGTTTAAAAAATGTTGAATTAGAAGAGCGTTTTGTATTGGAAAAAATTGAAAAATGTAATAATAAATATTACACTAGCTATAATTATAATATTGAGGGATATTTGCGTAGAATTTCGTAAACCATGAAGGAAATTATAAAGTTGAGTTAGATGATAGATCAGAATATGCTAAAGAATTAAAACGTAGAGTGTTGATTAATATTGCCAAAAATAAAATTATTCAAAATATTCATCCTGGATTTGAAAAACAGGTATGTTTGTTAATAACATAAATAAAAGTCGAAAATTAACCTTAATATTAATTTATTCATAAAAGGTGGTCAGATTTACTGAATTTATTAAGAAGAAAAATAAATATTATGAAATTTCTATATTGGATGAGAGTTTAGAAAATATAAAAGTAAATAAAAAAGAATTATTGAAAGTAAATATAGATAGTTACAAAAACAAACTGTTATCAAGTTATTGGAAGGAAATTAATTTAATTGGATATGAAATTGAATTGTTACAAAAACAAAAAGTTGATTATCCAAAGGAATTAAAAAACAGCATTATTTACATCGGCAGTGAAATAAGTAAATAGTTTTTTAAATTTTTTATTTGTTTATATGCCTTAAAAATATACATATTATTCTTTATTATTATAGGAAGAGTAATTGAAAGAAATAAACAAAACTGTTTCAATTGTAGAGTTACACAAACAAAACATTGGTATAGATACCTAAAAGAACATTATTTGTGCGAACCATGTCACAAATATAAAATATATAATGGCAAAATGAGACCAGAAGTAAGTTTTTATCAAACTAAAATGGTCTAATTTAATTCATATTATAATTAGTAATGCTTTTATATATGTATACATATAAGTAGCTTTAAATATTTAGAGCATATTTATATGATATTATCAGGGATCTTAATTATATGGATTTCAATATTTTCCTAAATAACTGCAAGAACTAAATTTAGACAAAATTGAACAAGTAGTTAGAAGAAACCCTAGACAATATCGTCAAAAATTAGAAAAATGGCTTTAAATATTTTTACCGTGAACTAGTTCCAACTACTATTTTTATAAATATTTTAGCGAATCACACAATATCGAAAATGTTTTACTTGCGGAACCACAAAAACATCAAAGTGGTACCGTTATTCAATACCTGAACAATATATATGTAAAAGCTGTTACCTGAAGCAACAAAGAATTAAAAAGAAAGCAAATAAAAATAACAACAAGAAACGTATAAATAGTAATTAAATTATTATGATTTTTTGACTTTAGTTTTCGAGTTTTCTGAACAAATAATAAAACAATGTAAAATATAACTTTTGTAATTTCAATGAAAAACAAGATTCTTTAATTGTTAACAAGATAAATATCAAATAAATAGATTTCTTTTTATTATTTTATTTATTTTATAAACGGTAACATTTATATCGACAAGTAGGGTTGATATTAACTAATTTCTACGACCTCAAATAAAAAGTCGTTTACTGCTGATTATAACGCTAAATCATGTGGAGATGGTTATCTATTAAGATAACCATCTATAATCAATTATGAGATAGAATCAATGAAAGTGCGCGAAGAAGCATTTTCATTGAAATTTCCTTAAAATGTAATAATTTAAGTAATTAAAAATTTGAAAGAAACTGCATGATTGATGATTGTTTATTACCATGTTATTTTAAAAGCGTAAGACGGAATTTAATTATTTCATCTAGTATTCTCCAAGAAAATAATCGAAATAAAAAGAAAAGATTGTTTGATAAACACATGGAACGAAAAAAAAGAAATTAGAAGTCGGAGATTAAGTTTATTTTAGTAAATACATTAAGAAGTAAAGTATTAAATGGTTACCTAGATATGTAGTTATGTTTTGTGAAAATACATTAGAGAAATTAAAATTCATTATTTATTACATTCAAATATACCGTATTTTTCCCAATAGAAGCGCATGCGCTTCTATTTTTCAATTTAAGACAAATATTAAATCTCTATAGAATTATCAATTTCAATTCCGTTTTAATTATCTTCATTAAGATCAATTTCTACCTAACTTTCTGAAATTTCTTTATCCTCTCAAGATTGATGTAATAAAGCCTGGCCATCTGGTCTAAAAAATGTATTTCATCATTTTCGGAACCGTCACTTGGAATTTCAATTCCACAACCCCAAAAGCTTTTTGCAACATTTCTTTTGAAATCACATCTCATGCTTCAACTATCCATCCCAAATAAAATTTCATTGGTGGTGGATAAAATTTCATTGGTCCCACTCCAACTCCAAGGCAAGATGGAAATAAGTTTTTCCCCGATTATAACTCAAAAAACCTTAAATATTTCGACAAGAGAGGGATCAGTTTACTTGAGAGTAGTATAAAGGGCAGATTGAAAAAATTTATTGATAAAATAAGATTATCGATAGAATAATTATAGCACCGGTTACATTACTTGAACATTCACCTAAACATCAATTTCAGAATCGGAAGTAGAATCCATTTTTTATAAAAAAGTGTAAATTTTTAATTTAAATGTAAATGAATAATACTTATTTAAAATAGTGACTAAAAAGTAATTAAAATGTAACTAAGAAGTAAATAGTAATTCTAAATTTTCTGAAAATTAAAATTTATATTGCTCAAATAAGTATTGCATAGGGTGCGCTTCAAATGGGACGTGCGCTTCTAATGGGACCTGCGCTTGTATTTTTCAACCCCCTCGTAGACTGCGCTTCTAATGGGACGTGCGCTTCAAATGGGACGTGCGCTTCTATTGGGAAAAATACGGTAGTTAAAAAAATAGCTAATATTGAAAAACTACAAAAATTTTTATCAAAAGAGGAAAACTAAAACAAGACAGAATTATCAGAATCTGTAGGATTAGTAACAATCTTATTTTTGTTTAAATTAACAAAGTTCGTATAATTTTAATCAATTACTTTTTACAATTTAACTTTTATGAATTATAAATCAGACTTTTCATTAAATTTAAATTAATATAGAATTTTTTATTTCTTTAAATTTACTCTCTGCTTTTCATAGCTGTTTTAAAATATTTGTTTCGAAATCCTGGTTTATCCGAGTCGAAAATCGAAATTTCGAAACAGCTCTAACTACTTAAACATTTAATTAAATATTTCAAAATGCATTTTTATTTATTTACAGGGTAAATAAATAATTAAAATATGTTTTCAATTTTTTGGCTTTTATATTAAAAGGCTATTTTATCTAGAATTTTTTACCACTTATTTTTCCCTCTTGTTTTCTTTTTAATAGAGCCAGGACCGTAATGACTAAGGTTGCACGGATACCTGGAAATCAGCGGATATTCGGGCTAAAAAATGGTTGCATCATTCAGATCTGGTCAATATTTATTTCGGGCGTGTTACGATCAGCGAAAAAATAGAAAGATGGAACATGAAAAGTTTAAGTGAAAATGAATCGAATAAATGAAATAATTCAGAAACGAGAAGGGAATTTTGTTAAAGAAAAAAGTCTAGAAGTAAAAAATATAATTGAAATTCTATAACAATGTTTATATTATTTTATACTCATTTTTATCCATTTATCGTAGGGTGTATTCCGACTTCCCCAAATTTTAGCCGCTTTCAAATTCGATCTATAATATCAAAGTAAAATAGATTATAAAGCAAAATCAACCATTTGATTTCGTATTTTTAATTGATTTCATTATTCTTTGCTGTTTCCTGTAACAAGCAGCACATAAATACTGTCCTGGTTTTGAATGACGGTGCCATTGTGATGTATAAGTAACATTGCAAATAGAACAATTTCGATCTTGTAGGGCTATCTAAATATTTATATAAAAATTATGGAAACAAATAAAAGTTAAATCTAAAGATTAATTTATTACTTTAATCACAGATTTAACAAAATATTATTTTTAAAAGTGTGATTAGTCAAAACGTTTAGTTTTTTTTCAAAACGTTTTTTAATTAGTCGTTTAGTCAAAACGGTGTTTTATAAGAATGAGCAGTTCAAGATATTTTATGTGTAACGCTGCAGATAAACATACAGGAGTCTTTAAATTAATTGATGAGAAGTATCGGTCCTCAACGATTGGAGGAATAAAGTGTTGTGGTAGATTTATTTGGCGTTGGGATTTGATTTATTATGTTTTTGTTAGCGAAGTGGGGCGAACGAAAGCAAAACACTTTGAATTAGGGCCTATTTTAAGGTTATTGTAGGTTGATTTCGAGTTAGGTTTTTTGATTTGCTTTGTGACCGACCGAAGGTCGAACAGGTCCGCTATTGTTTACATATATCAATAGATTGAATAAGCTAAACCTTTTTAGTTTTAAGCAACATTTCTTTTGGTCTGAGCTTTCCAATATTCCTTATATATACACCACAAACATGACACAAAAATTGTTCTTTTAAATATTTATCCCATTGTTTAGTTTGTTTAGCTTCGCAATTGAAACAATTTCTCAGATCTCCTTCATTAACTCCACCTATATTAAATAATACATTAAAAATATTTTTTGTTTGTAATACAATAAAAATTTATTTACTTATTTTGTTTCCAATGTCAATAATTTTGCTTTTTAATTCTTTCGGATATTCAACTTTTCGTTTCTCTAACAATTCAATTTTATATCCAATTAAATTAATTTCCGTCCAATAACTTGATAAAAGTTTGTTTTTATATGATTCTATATTTTCTTTTATTAAATTATTTTCATTAAGTAAATTCATCTTATTAATATTTCCTGAAGTTTCGTCTAATATAGAAATTTCATAATAATTATCCTTTTCAGTAAAATTCCTATATCTCAGTGCCTAAAATTATTTTTTAATTCAATATTTGTAAATTTAGAAGTCAGTTCATTACGTTCTATCATTAAATTTAAAGTGATATCAGAGGACTTGGAGGCAAATATTTGATGTATTTTGATTACGTACACCCAAGAATCACAAATGAAATTTATATTTTCATTTCGGTTTTGTTTCGTTTAGAGCAAAATTTTATTTTCATCTGACTAAAGTCTGGACGTTTTATCGTGTTTGTGACAATTTCGGAGTACCAAAAATTAAAACAAAATAATGTGGTTATAGATGCCGATTTCCATGATTTTTGCTGTTACTTTTTGTAACACTATGGAATGGAAATTCGATCAGTAAAAATTACCATTTTTTCAAACCCAGGCAAAAAATTTTGAATTATTTCATTATTAATAATTTCAATCAAAATTTTCTTTTTCAATTGATCAGATGGAATATATTTTGATTTATCATTTATTTCAACTTCAAAAATATTTTTATCTAGATTTAAATCAATCGAACGCAAATATCCTTCTATATTATTTTTATAGCTATCATATTTATAATTATGCTTTTCAATTACTTTCACAACAAAACGGTCTTTTCTTTCGACCTTATTTAAATAAATAAATTCTCTTTTTTCTTCCCAATCATCTTTGATTTTCACTTCAACGTATTTGAGTTTCCCCTCGCATTGAATTTTCAGGAATATATAAGTAATTAAATATATGAGAATGATAGAATTAAATTTAATCATCTGAAATTTAAAAAATTTATTTACAACATGGTCGGTAACATGAGACCGTGGTTGCTTTTTTTAATATTATATAATAAATGGGGGTTAATTAAAGAGTTTTGATTTAAATAGACTCTTTATTTATTTTAAAATTTATAAGACATTTAAAAATAAATATTTGCACTTTATATTTAATAATAAATTCATATGATTAGTCCGCATGCCATTAAATATTTTGAAATTGCACTTTTATTTAATTTTTAATGCGGCGGGATAAAAAAACAATTTGCACTTTTTATTAATTGACTCGTTTAATATTAGAGTAGGTCGAGGTTTTTTGAAAAAACCGAGACCGAGGGTCACCGAGGCTGGAAAAGTCGAGATCGAGGTCGAGGGGCAAATTTTGGCCGAGGTCCGAGGTCGAGGTTCGAGGATAACCGAGGTTTTAAAAATTTTTATAAAACTTCAAAATTTAATAAATTTACCAAATTTTATCAATTTCTACGCCGCAGGCGCAGAAATTTTAAGCATTCTGGAAGGCCTGAATTGAAAAATTCATGTGTTAGACCCAAAGGCAAAAATTTTTTGAAGGTTAGATGGTCATGAAGCCAGAACTCTTCAATTTTCTGAGCCTCAGGCGAAAATTTTGTGAAATTCATGACCAAATTTAAAATTTTAAGGTTTTTTCAAGTGTAAAATTTTGAAAAATAATGTTGCACATTTGAAATCAAAATCAAAGTTAAAAATTTATTTTTTTTGGAAGAAAAATGTCAAAAAATCTTATTTTTGAATCATGGATTCGAACCCAGTCCCTCAGAAAATCAAAGTTAGTACTTCTTCCTGTTGATTTTTTGGAAGCCCAAGTCATCAGATATAGTGATAAAAATTCCCGATTTTTCAAAAAAATTTCCGGAATCGGGAACGGGAATTCCCGATGAGTTTTAATTTCCGATTTCGGGAAATCGGAATCCCGACCCAGGAAAACGTCGTGAGTTTCCGCTTTTCGAAAATCGGGACGGCACGTTCCCTGATATAAACCTAAAGCTAGAACGGAACCGGCCCATTTTTCTGGATTAACCTATTAATAGGAGACAATTTCTTATTTTAGCGCCGCAGGCGAAAATTTTGAGAATTTTGGAAGGCCAATAAGCTTAAATTCCTCCTTTTTTAGCGCCGCAAACAAAATTCTGATAATTTTTTGAAGGAAAATGGGCCAAAATTCTTCTATTTTTGCTAAAAAATCAATCTTTAGGGGTGTATATTTAGCCTCAGTCTTCGCCGAGGTTCTGGGCGAGGACCGAGACCGAGGTTCCGAGGCCCGAGGTCATCAAAATCGAGGTCGAGAGTTGAAAATGGGCGAGGACCTCGGCCTCGGCGAGGCCTCGACCTCGACCTACTCTATTTAATATGATTAGTTTTAATTATTTTAAAATATTTTATTGACTAATCATGTGAATTAGCGATTAATATAAAGTGCAAATATTTATTTTTAAATGCCGGCTATATTTCAAAATAAATAGATAAAGAAATAGTTATATAAAGGCTATTTAATGGAAAAAAAATTTGATGAATATTTAACTTTTATTTTTATTATTACTATCCATTTATTTTCAATTAAGGGATTGTCTTCTTAATAATTTTCAATAAAATTCTAGAATACGTTGGAACTTTATTTCAATATCTCGTTTTCATTTAATTAGGTCTTTGTCCAAGAAACATTAAATTATATTTTTAATATTAAAATTCAGATGATGAAATTTATTATTTTTTCTCAATTATTTTTATTTTCCCTATTGAATATTAAATGTGATGGGAAAAAGGTTGATATTCAAGTAAAAATCAAAGATGATTGGGAAGAAAAAAGAGAATTTATTTATTTAAAAAATGTTGAACTAAAAGAGCGTTTTATGTTGAAATAATTGAAAAGACATACAATTTCAGATATTGTAGTCCTGATTATAATATGGAAGGATTTTTGCATCCAGTTGAATTAAATCTTGAAAAAAATATTTTTAATGTTGCTATAAATGACAGGACATATATCCCAGCTTTTCAATTAAGAAAAAAAGTTTTAATTGAAATTGCCAATAATGAAATTATTCAAAGAATTTTGCCTGAATGTGAAAAACGGGTATTTTATGTTTTTAATAGAATATACCTGTAAGCAATAAAATATTAGAAGCACTGAATTCTATTAAGATATACTTAGTATTCTATCTATCAAAAAGTGATCTAGATAATGTAATAGGAATATAAATGGGTTCGAGGTGATATCAGGGGATTAGTTATCTCATAATCAGATTCGTCATCAAATCCTAAATGTCTCGATTAATGAGTTGTACCACATTTTTAGTAGTTCAGTATTTACTAACTTTAAAGAAATACGAAAAAGACCGGATATAACCATACATTATGTTGAATATAGTTTTGCGCCCAACATTGAGATTTTTGAAAAATTTCAAAAGTCGAAAATATCGCCAATAATTCGAATCGAAAACTGGGATAAATACAATCAATAATCAAAATCGAGAAAAAAAAATTGAAAAATTATACTGATAAATGAATAATCTTAAAATAATATATCCTTCAATTTTAGGCACTACGATATAATAATTTTACTGAGGTGGATAATGTCTTTGAAACCTCTATATTAAAAGCGTGTTTAAAACAAATAAAAATAAATAAAAAAGAATTATTAAAAGAAAATATAGAAAATTACAAAAACAAACTTTTATCAAGTTATTGGAAGGAAATTAATTTAATTGGATATAAAATTGAATTGTTAGAAAAACAAAAAGTTGAATATTCGAAGGAATTAAAAAGCAAAATTATTGAAATTGGCAATAAAATAAGTAAATAGTTTTTTAATTTTTTATTTGTTATATAGCTCAAAATATACATACATTTTATTCTTTTTATTATAGGAGGGATATTTGAAAGAAATAAACGAAACTGTTTCAATTGTAGATTTAAAATTACCAAAAAATCGTATAGATACCTAAAAGAACATTATTTGTGCGATCCATGTCAGAAGTATAAAATATATAAGGGCAAAATGAGACCTGAAGAATGTTTTTATCAAACTACAATGGTTTATATTTATTCATATTATTAAATGACATTATTAGGGATCTCATTTATTTATGTAGAATTCAATATTTTCCTGAATATCTACAAAAATATTTCTTTAGCTACTTGACGGAGATGAAAACTTAGACAAAAAGAAACAAGTTAGAAGCAAATCTCGACAAAATCAATTTCTTGAAACTAGCATAATAGCGCCTGAAAACTAGTTTAAACTCCTATTTTATTAAACATTTTAGCGAAACACGAGAGATCGAAATTGTTGTATTTGCGGGGCAACAAAAACATCAAAATGGCACCGTCATTCAAAACCTGAACTATATATATGTAGAGCTTGTTACTGTAAGCAACAAAGAATAAAGAAGACAAAAAAATCAAACAGAACATGAAACGAATAAATAGTATTTAAATGAATATGATTATTAATTTTAATTTTCGAGCTTAATGAACAAATTATTTGGGCTTTCTAAATTATCTTATATCCAGTGCATCATAAATCTATGTTATTGCTAACTATGCCTCCTAACTCACTGGCTAACAACATTTAGAAAAGCGTATATTATATTTAGATTGGCATGGAAATTCAGCATCTTTTAATGAGATTCCAGCTGTTCTAACTAGATTTATATTTCAAAATATTACATTATTCTAACCTCGATATTAACGACTTTAATTAATTAAAATATATAAATTAATTTAAGTGTTTATAAATTAAAATTGAGTTAAACTGAAGGGAGAATATTCGGGATTTTTAAAAATAAAAGCCATTCCTTTCAAAATTTTTTATTGAATTTTGCTGCTTCTCTCTATACACTGAATAAAATTACCGTATTTCCTCTAATAGTGCGACCGGTCGGTTTATTTTTCAAACCTCCTCTAGAGGGTCGGTTTATTAGAAGGGGTCGGTCTAATAGAAGGAGTCGGTTTATTTTCAATATTGGAAAGAAAAATCTTTAATTTTTTTCAAAAAAATAGCTAGAACAAATATTAGACCAGAACATAATAATTATATTTCAATAGATAAATAAAAACTAATATACACGGGAAATACTTATGCTTGATTGCCTTGTGTCAGGAACCAATTTTTTATTAGGGACTGGATCTTTCAGCAGAATTCAGATCCTGATAATAAAGCTAAGGATGTGCAAGGTTGCTGCGCAGTCCATTTAACAGGATTTATCTTGCCGCAACTTTGCCTACCGTACACCTCGGGTTTGAAATTTTAGATCACTCTTTTTTGTCTATTTTAGAGGTAAGGGTCTGGGCTTAATAATTCAAAAGTTTGGAGCCGATTCAAAAATTACTCGTCTAGTAATGGGAGAAAATCGTACCCTAGTACGTTCAAAAGAGCTCGACGAGCTGAGTATTTAGACACCAAAATCTCCGTGAATAAACAAGATTGGACAAAGTAATCCATAAAAAATTTTTAAAAAGTGAAAAATTATGAAATAAATTGTATTTGATAGACAATTCTTTGCTGAATAAGATGAATTCAAGAAGTTTTAATTTCATCTATTCCAATGTAAGATATAGACGATTATCTAGGACAACATAAAAAACGAACGAACTTATGGACCACCCTAGTAAATAGTTTAATATTTATTTGTATTTTATGAAATATTTTTGATAGAAAATTTAAGATGAATAAAATTACTATTATTCTTCCTTCATATTTTGTGTTCCTTTGAATATCCAAATCAAAAGTAGAATGGTTGAGGTTGAATTAAAAATAAAAGAAGAAAAGTAAAATGTTATTTAAGCTATATCAATACTTCGATAAAATAGCACTAGGGACTCCGTGCACATTTGCAGCTAAAATTTTTGGAAAAAGTCGATTGACTTAATTTTTCTTTTAGAGAAGTAAATTGTAAACTAAAATCTTATATCTCCATTACGTTTTTGTTCAAATTCGTTCTTTAGTTTTTATTTATTTTAATCTTTGATCTATATTGTTTTCGGTAACATGGTTTACATAAATAGTTTTCAGGTTCTGAATGAGAATACCAACTGTATGTACTTGTAGCTGCTCAAATACAACATTTTCTATCTTGTGTAATTCTCTAAAATATTTATATCGATTGAATAATAAAAGTAAACCTTTTTAGTTTTAAACCACAATTTTCTTGGTCTAAGCTTGCCATTATTCCATTCATATAAACCACAAACATGACACAAAAATTGTCCTTGTAGATAATTATGCCATAGTTTACTTTGTTTATCTACGCAATTAAAACAATTTCTCAGATCTCCTTCATTAACTTCACCTTTATTAATTAAGAAAAAAATTTTTTAAGTCAGATAATGTTTGTAATAGAATGAAAATTTATTTAATTATTTTTTTTCCAATTTCAATAATTTTGCTTTTTAATTCTTTCGAATATTCAACTTTTAGTTTTTCTAACAATTCAATTTTATATCCAATTAAATTAATTTCCGTCCAATAACTTGATAAAAGTTTGTTTATATAAGATTCTATATTTTCTTTTAATAATTCTTTTTTATTTTTATTTTCTAACTTTCCTTCTAATATGGAAGTTTCATAATAATTATTATTTTTGATAAAATTATTATTTAGGCGAATCTAAAATATATTAAATTTGAGTATTATTGATGGCTTAAATTTCGAATAATCAAATATAAAATACACTGCTCCACATAACTATAACCTCACCCTAAATTTTCGAATTTCTTAACTTCTACTGAACTAATCGGGCTGATTTTTATCTTGTATTAAGTAAAGCAGGTAACAATTCATATAAACTAGAGAAATTGAAAAAATCTCCATTCAAAAATTTTTTATCCAATTTTTTCAAAAAATGCCCTCCACATAACTATAACCTCACCTACAGAAATCACATAAGGAATGCTTGAAAAATTCTACAAAAATTCATGCAAACATTTTCATCGATAATAAGTGAAAAATAAAAAAGAACGAAGTCTTTAAGTGCTTTTTTCATCGAGATCCAAAATCTCGAAAATCAACGGGAAATGGGGGGTACAGTACTTAAAATATATTTTTCCAAGTGTAGACTGTAGCTAAAATTTTTTATTATAGTCCATCTGAAAGCCAATAAAATTTGCTACAAAAAACTCTTAGTCCTATCATTGAGAAAAATTTTATCGCTGGGGAGTAATAGTTTAAATTTAGAAACTTGAAATAATGACATTTTATGGGGTGATTTGGGTGAATTTATTCATCATCTCATTTAACCCTAGGCTCCTCGAAGGTAGAATTTTTGTCCTGGATAGGACCTTGTGGATTTTGTAGTAAATTTTATTGGCTTTCAGATGGACTATAATAAAAAATTTTATCTACAGTTTACACTTGGGAAAATATTTTTAAGTACTGTACCCCCCATTTCCCGTTGATTTTTGAGATTTTGGATCTCGATGAAAAAAGCACTTAAAGACTTCGTTCTTTTTTATTTTTCACTTATTATCGATGAAAATGTTTGCATGAATTTTTGTAGAATTTTTCAAGCATTCCTTATGTGATTTCTGTAGGTGAGGTTATAGTTATGTGGAGGGCGTTTTTTGAAAAAATTGGATAAAAAATTTTTGAATGGAGATTTTTTCAATTTCTCTAGTTTATATGAATTGTTACCTGCTTTACTTAATACAAGATAAAAATCAGCCCGATTAGTTCAGTAGAAGTTAAGAAATTCGAAAATTTAGGGTGAGGTTATAGTTATGTGGAGCAGTGTACCTGTTTTCCCAAGTTTTTCAAAAATTTTTTAACAATTTCATTATTGGCAATTTCAATCAAAATTCTCATTTTTAATTGACAGCTAAATTTAGCGCCATTATTTAGTTTGACAACAAAAACTTTTATAACAGGATCTATTTCAATTTTATAAAAAGATCCAGTATTCTTATAAAGATAATCGCCTATTTTATTATTTGGTTTTACATTCATTATCAATACAAAACGTTCCTTTATTTGAATATTTTTTAAATAAATAAATTCTCTTTTCTCTTCCCAATCATTTTTGATTTTTAATCCAACCTCAACCATTCTAGCTTTTATTTGGATTTTAAACAGAACAATCAAATATGAAAAAATAATTATAATAAATTTATTCATTTTAAATTTTAATTTTAAAAATATTCTATTAATCGCAAATATAATAGATCAATTAATTAATTTAATTAAATAGTCTTAATTTAAATACTGTCTTTATTTATTTTGAAATTTGCGAGACATTTTAATATAAATATTTGCACTTTATATTTAATGGAAAATTCATAAGATTAGTCGGCATGTCATTAAATATTTTGAAATTGTACTTTTATTTAATTTTTAATGCGGCGGGATAAAAAATATTATTTGTACTTTTTGTAGATTGACTCGTTTACTATGATTAGTTTTAAATATTTAGAAATATTTATTTTTTTAGCTTGTTGAAAATAGTATAATAGGAAATGTAACTGCTCTTCTATTATGGGTTATGAATGTTGAAGGGAGACCGGGTGATAGTATTTCCGAGGTATATATGACCGATCATCATCACCGATTACTAGGTGACCGATTACCTATTACTACGTTTTATTTTAAACCTTTGATGAAATATTATGAAAATATAAGGGATGAATTGAGATACAAATTCTGAGAAAGTTAAGGAGTGATAATTAAATATTGTGAAGTAAATGTTGATTGAAAGATGTTTACATGTTTTAGTGTGTTCCGGAGTGATAAGTATGGTAACTTAAATGCACAAAACATAAACGTATTTTAGAATTTTATTTGAAAATAATTTAGAAGATAATCCTATAATTGAAAATAAATGTATTCTGAGAAAGTTAAGGAAAAAAAAAGTTACATAGTCATCAAACTTTTCTTCCATTAAACAGCCTTTGTATAACTATTTCTTTATCTATTTATTTTGAAATATAGCCGGCAGTTAAAATAAATACATAATTGCACTTATTATATTAAAAAAATAATATTTCAAAATATTTAAAATTAATCATATTAAACGAGTCAATTAATGAAAAGTGCAAATAAATTTTTTATCCCGCCGACTGACAAATAAATATAAACAAAGTACAATTTGAAAATATTTAATTGCATGCCGAGTAATCATATGAATTTTCCATTAAATATAAAGTGCAAATATTTATTTTTAAATGTCTTATAAATTTCAAAATAAACAAATATAGTAGTAAAATCAAGACCATACATGAATAACAAAATTTTGCATTTGGGCTGTATTAGCAGCAACTGAAGGTGTGTGCTCCCATATTTATTAAATCATCTAAATTTCAGATGATTAAATTTAATTTTATCTTTCTCATACATTTAATTATATTCTTGGAAAGTCAATGCGCCGGGAAACTCATTCATGTTGAAGTGAAAATCAAAGATGATTGGGAAGAAAAAAGAGAATTTATTTATTTAAAGAAGTTTGAAATAAAGGATCGTTTTGTGTTGAAAGTAATTGAAAAACAAGATAATCAACATGATGGCTTTAATAAAGATATAGAAGGGTATTTACGTCCAGTTCACATAAATCTAGATAAAAATTTGTTTGAAGTTGAACTAAGTAATAGATCAAAATATATTCCACCTGAAAAATTCAAAAAGAAAATTTTGATAGAAATTACTAATAATGAAATAATTCAAAATTTTCTGTCTGGGTTTGAAAAAATGGTATATTTTTATTAATAGAATTTCCATTCCAAAGGTAAAAATAGATAAGAAAAAATGGAAATCTGCGCTATAACTACTCTTATTTTTGATAAATTTAAGGTTCTCCGTAATAGTAAATTTACTAAAAATAATAATTGTTATGAAACTTCAATATTGTACAAGAGTGAAAATAATTTTAACTTAATTGAAGAAAATATAGAAAATTATAAAAACAAACTTTTATCAAGTTATTGGACAGAAATTAATTTAATTGGATATAAAATTGAATTATTAGAAAAACAAAAAGCTGAATATCCAAAGGAATTAAAAAGCAAAATTTCTGACATTGGCAGTGAGATAAGTTAATAGTTTTTAATTTTTTATTTGGTTATAAATATGCCTAAAATTATACATATTATTCTTTATTATTATAGGAAATAGAATTGAAGGAAATAAACGTAACTGTTTCAATTGTAGAATTACAATTACTATACAGTGGCATAGATACCTAAAAGAACATTATTTGTGCAATCCATGTCTCAAATATAAAATATATAATGGCAAAATGAGACCTGAAGGAAGTCATACAAAAATGGTTTAAATTTATTCATATTATAATTAACAATGCTTTTATATAAGTATATGAGTAGTATTAAATGTTTCAGCTTATTTAAAATACATGATTAGGAATCTTATTTGTGTATCTATATGGATTTTAATATTTTCCTAATATCTATAAGACATTACTTTTGCCACTTGCGGGAAATGGAAACTTAGACATAAAGGAACATGTTAGCTAGAAAAAACCCTGGACAAAATCAGTTCGTAGAAAATTAGAAAAATAGCTTTAAAAAATTTTTTATCAGAAATAAATATTTTAGAAATATTAAATATTTTATTTTATAAATATTTTAGCGAATCACAAAAGATCGAAAATGTTTTACTTGCGAAGCAACGAAAACATCAACGTGGTACCGTCATTCAATACCTGAACAATATTTATGTAATTCCTGTTACAAAATACAACAAAGATATGGATAGTGTTTCCACATTGGGTAATCTCCATATTGGGTAATTCCCGAAACATAGGGATGACTATAATTCGAGCTTTATTAGATTGCTAAAATTTCACAAATTTGCTTCATGTTATCTATTTTATTATTATTTCATTTTTAATAATTAATTTTATTTTATGTATCCCGTAGAAGTTCGAGGACCTTAATTTTTTGGAAGCTGACAATATTCAGCTAAAAACTAATTTTACACTCGTTATAAGTTAAAACCTAGAATCATGTTTTTATGTTACGGGCCCTAATAGTTTTCGATTTCGCTTATCAGCTAGGCTATGGAGGATACATAGACACCTTTACAATATTTTCCAACTTTTAGGCCTTTTTTAAACTTAATAAATTCACCAAAACAATGTATCCATTTGAGTTGCTCTGATCTTTGTCCGCCAACATCTACCATCCTAAATTTGATGCTTTTAAATTTAAATACAGAAGATCTCCTTTGATCTCTTTTATATTTGTCTATTCGGGAGCAGGCCAATGTACCGCCGAGCTATACCTTCGTTCACAATTTCTGGGACGCCTTGGTATAGTTCGATTCAGCACACCAAAACGCATCGAACCATACCAGGGCGTCCCGTATTTGATAATTTTTAGCGAAGTTATAGCTTGGTGGTACATCGGGGTGTACACGTCTAATCTTAGCATCAGGTTTCTGTCCCTCGAGGAGTTATTTTGACCCGAAACCCGAGCCGAGGAAAATTCCTAAACCCGACCCGAACCCGACATTTTGCGTGGAATTTTTACGTCCTCTGACGAAACTAACCTCTGACGAGACTACCGGACACGACGGAAAAGTATTGTTGCACTTATTGAGTAAGTTTGGATGTTGAATAAATAATTCAACAAACCGCAAGTAAATACAGACCAATCTTGCTCAAATTATTAGTGAATTCTTGATTCAACTTCCAAAAAATAACAAGAACTGGAACACGCCGATCAATCAAATTTTGTATGTATACATTAAATTAAGTATAAAATAATCTAATAATTAATATTAACTATTGAATGAGAGTTAACACAGGACACTCAAGCAAAACTTCCCACAATCGTAATTGACCCACTTTAGGATACTCTATTTTGATAATCCTAATTAGAATTTACGATATTTTTAACCCCAAAGATAATCAGTTAAGGATGATTCGCCTAACATAAAATGGCTAGAGTAGTGTTAACCCATTTATGAACCATAGTAGAGCAGAGCTGATTTATAACCATTTCTCTCCCTAAGCTAGTACAAAAGGTTATTCAGCGGCTGGGAGCGAATCAGAATCTTCAATAGACCGGACAGATGTGTTATCCATTACACCACGCCGCCTACACCACAGCCTTAACTATAAGAATATGAAAAAAAATCCTCATAATTTCAAAGAACCAAAAAATCCGCATTTTCAAAAATAATTCTCATCGACTTAACAAAAAAACAAAATGAGAAAAATCCAGACATATAAGTGTGTTTGTTCGTCAAATCTTTCTGTTAGCATCACACACCCCTCAAATTTATACAGAATAACCTTGCTTAAAAATTTAGTTGAATTCTTGATTCAACTTCCAAAAAATGACAATCACTGTACAGAGCCAAAACAACACACGATATTTTATTAACATAAATTTAAATATAAAATAGTCTAATAATTAATATTAAGTAATGAACGAAGTTTTTGGAAGTTGGACATTCCAACTAAAAATATTTAACTGTACCGTTTAATGCTAGTTTATTGCTAGATGTGTTCAATTTTTGTGTATGATTTATATATTGAAAGTTAGATCTAATAAGTCTTCGATAACTTTACTGGATCCTTGGGAGCTAAAACTACTATGCTCTTAGCTAATTTTTTAAAGGATTAACTCGCAATATGTTGCTGGTGATAATGGATAAATTAACAAAAGAAAATATATTTAATATATTTTAATTTAATATAGGCTGTTAATAGTAAGGGTTATTATTTCCCAAATAATGTTGTTGCTCGCTTGATGTTATGAGTATTTTTGGAAGTCTCTCTTAAATAGGCTAATTTATTTTTTAAATAGGATAACGTATTATCAAAAAGCTAACGTATTGATAACGTATTGATTTATTTTGAAAGGTATGAAATTAATTATTAATTCACCAATTATAGTTGTGAGTTTAATCAAAGGTTGAAGATTATGTCGGTCCATTGTATCATTTTTTGGATGCCTAATATGCTTAGGCTATATTTGACGTATCGTTACTCTAGTGAAACAACCATGTAACACTATAATTAATAGATTTTGATTATATTTTTGGATGCTAAACATTTTTAAGCCATCACCGATAAAATTAGCTTTTAAGCTTGTAGTAGTTTTTGAATTATTTTTGAATGAGATTCTGTCCCTGTTGAATGTCATGGTCATACAACACTTGCAGATATGACACTTGCAGATCAGACTTTTGCAGATCCGACTTTTGAAGATATTAATTTTTGGAAAAAAATTTTAAATTTAAAAAAAATTTAAAAATCTTAAAAAATCAAAAGATATAGTATAGTATACCGATGGAAAGGTTTTGATATAAGACCCATACAAATTCGTCTCGACTAGTGTTATTCACGGTACGGTATTACCGCGGTATTTTTTCCGGTATTACCGATATCGGTATTTTTTCGGGTATACCGGTACCGGATCGGTACCGGCAATACCGGTACCGGATGAAAATATCGCGGTATTTTCGGTATTCCGGTATTTCGGTATTTTCCCCCCAAATTCTCAAAATTTTCGCCTGCGGCGCTGAAAAAGGAAGAAATCTGGCTTCTCGGCCTTCCCGAATTTTCAAAATTTTCGCCTGCGGCGCTGAAAATGAAAGAAATCTGACCTTCTTAAACTTCCAAAATTCGCAAAATTTTCGCCTTCGGCATTAATAAGGAAGAAGTAACTACTCTTGTATACTGAAAGTGTTATTCTGTAGGGATGTTTTCGATCCACCAATCCGAATATATCCACCGATATAACCCTAGGTAGAGCCAATCTCCGATGTATCCCTAAGTAGAGCTAATCTCTGTTAATCCTAAATATCCCCTAATATCTTTCCATTGTATCCCTCTAATTCAAAAGCGATAAATTGTGCAAATAATTCTAGAATCATGCTCGTAAAAATTTTTAATGAATTATCAATCAAAATATAGTAATTGGAAATAAATTCCAGAGTATCAAAAAAATCCTTGCTAATTCTACAAATCCCCTGATATCCCCGATTATTGATTAAGAAAGTGTTATCTGTAGATTTGGAACGCTTGGCAAGGCTTTTGAATAATATAGGCAACACCTGATTCAGATCTATTTACAACTATCTGGGTGATCAAGTGATTTGGGAAGTTATTGATAAGGGTATTATTAAGAAAATTTGATACCCTCCCAGGGTTGGGTCTCCCGAGGGTCGAGAGACCTTCGGGAGACGCCCTGGGAGTCCGGTCCCCTAACCTTACTAAAAACTTTTAAAATAAATCTATCAACAAAATATTTTTATTCAACACAAAAAGGGAAAGATTTTAAGCGATAGGGGAAGAAAAGAAAAAGCCTTTTCTTTTAGCTGTTTTTTTAATACTACTGAATTTTTTGAGCTTTTTCTTTTCTTTTATAAAGCTGAGGGAACGTTACATAGTAACAGCTGTCAGATATAACATTCTCGCCCCGTCTATTTCAAGCGTCCTCGCTTTTATTTTCTTTAAAAATTTTTTGATGTTATTTAGGCACTTGAAAAGACCGGAGAATAGGAACATTGATCGTTAGTATCACTGTTTTATTTATTTTTTTTTTCTTTTAATTTGTGTAATTTTGGCGCCCGTTTTTAATCAAAAAGAAAAATTTCAAAGGCCATAGATTTCGTGCATAATTAAAATTAGCTGCACCCATCCAAGATGAAATTACACGGTGAAAAGTTTATTTTATTTCTTCATTTTTATTAATCAAAAGTAATTTCAATAATTTTTCCTTTCCCTCAAATTTCCTTAAAATGTTATTTTTTATTGTTATTTTGTGCTTCTTCACTCAATCTTTCCCCTGTAAGTATTTAAAATAAAATATTAGAATTTGATTATTATGTAATTGATGAATATGTTGGGTTTGAATATTAATTTGAATATTAAT
The DNA here is from genome assembly GCA_036172955.1 of Meloidogyne arenaria. Lineage (NCBI taxonomy): Eukaryota > Metazoa > Nematoda > Chromadorea > Rhabditida > Meloidogynidae > Meloidogyne > Meloidogyne arenaria. The sequence goes on from JARQAB010000019.1 coordinate 1,697,544, forward strand.
TGAATATATGTTGATTATATTGTTTAGAGATTATACAAGATAATATTATTTACAGATTTGATTATAATTGAATAATGTGGTTTTGAATACATTTTTGGTTATTGTTGTTGCTGATCTTTTTTGTCCGTCATCCTTCATTTTTATTTACTTATTTGGGGTTAAGGTTAATAAATCTTTAGCTTCAGAAAGGTCCTCCATAATACGGTCCAGTAAGATTTTATTTAGTACAGTGTTAGTTCCAACCTCCTTAGTTTTTAATTTATCGCAAATTTCTTGTTTATCTTTCTTTTCCTTCTCATCAATGTAACGAATTTGGGAACGGGCGGGAGAAATTGAATATTCTTGTCTTATTCCTCTGGCCACAACTTTCTCATCAAATTTGCTTTGATGAGTACGAGCCCGAGTTCCTTTCCAACCCTTCAGTTTATCCTCCTCCTTTACCTTTGCAAGGTATTTTTCTTTTTCTTCTGATAATTTAATTGGTACTTCATCCTCTTGCTTATCTGTAGATGCCCATTTCCCCATTCGATTAGCAAATCTTATAAAATTATTTTCTTCCTTCTTTTTTCCCTCAATATTTTTATGATTTTTATATTTTTCTTCCTCTAGTTCTTTTCTCTCTTTAGCCAAACGGTCCTGGATTTTACCATGAAATTGATCAGCCTTTTTTAAGACATTGTTCCAAATATCTTTATGTTTCAGCAGAATATCCTCTTCATATTTGGATCTTACTCGTCTCAATTGGGCTGCCATTTCCCAATCAACTTCATCTTCCTCTTCTTTATTTTTCTTTACAATTTTTCTTTCGTCTTTGCTTTTATCCTCATTTTTCTTTTCAATCTTTTCCTTCTTTTTCTTTTCGTCATTTTTACTAGTTAATTTTTCTTCTTCTTTTCTTCCTCTTTTTCTTGATTCGAGCTTCTTACCATTCTTTTCCCTTCGCTCCTTTTTTTCACTTTTAAACTTCTTTTTCTTTTCCTTGGACATCTGCATCAGTGGTTCATATTCTTTGTCCTGACTATCCTCAATTCTTTTGGCAATCTTTCTGGTTTTTTCTTCTTCCTTATCTTCCTTCGAATATGGCATAATTCGTTCCTCATCCTCAGACAGTTCAGGTGAAGACACGGTCTCTAAATGCCACGGTAGTCCATTTTGTTGTTCCAAAATAATCGAAGATGAAGTTGAATTTGAATTAGGCATTTTTAAATAAATAATATTTTTAGATTTTATTATATCTTTATCGATCTGAAAATTTATATTTAGATTAGTTTCCTTCGTAAAGTAGGTGTTAGTAAATCTTTTAACATCCTCTTCAAAGCATGCGTTATGAGTGCTCGTATTAGTTTTGTTAGTGTCAATACATTCCAAATTGTTAATAATAGCGTTTATTTGTATTCGGTCCTCTTCATTCTCACTTTCCACTTCCGAACTCTCAATATTTTGGTCCCCAAATATTCTAGTTTTACTTTCCCTTTCTTCTCCAACTTCTGAATTAAAATGTTTACATCGGTCCATATGTACGAGCCATGAATTTTGAATAGCTCCCGAATCAGAGATAAGCAAATTCGGGTTTTGTACTTCGACTATCTCAAAGGGTCCTTCATATTTTTCCCCAAATTTTTTAATATTTTCCATTTTTCGAATTAAAACTTTTTCTCCTTTTTTCCAGGTCTTCTTATTGATTTTTATTTGTTGCTCTCTCATTATTCCCGTATTTTCCTTTAATCGCATTTCCACATCATTTCGAATCTTTTGAAGATTCTCAACCAAATTTTTTACATAGGAATTCATATCATCAAATTTCTCTCTTTCTACCTCAAGGGCAGCCTCAGTCGGTAATTTTGGTAGAAATCCATGAATTACGAAAAAGGGGGTATTACGAATTTGTTCATTATATGATGTATTATAGGCGAAGATAACATGGGGTAGAGTTTCAACCCAGTTTTTCCCTTGATCGGTACATGTAGCAATCATATCCGTCAATGTTCGATTAAAGCGTTCAACCATGCCATTTGCAGACTGATGATAGGCAGTAGTAGGTTGATGACGGAATTTTAAGGTATTAGCTAAATCCTGAAAAGTTGCAGACATAAACTGTGTCCCTTGATCTGTAACAATTTTAGAGGGTATCCCGAATCGGCATATAATTTCCTTCATAAAAATATCGCATATAGTGCTTGCAGTCTGATTTCTTATTGGTAACGCTATTGCCCATTTACTGAAGGAATCAACTGCAACAAAAATGTATTTATGTCCATATATTGATTTCTGTATTGGTCCTAATAGATCAATATGAATTCTGTCAAAGGGTCGGGAAGCAGGCTCTATTGGGCAAATTTCCTCTCGACTAAGGTGTCTTCCAACGATTTTCCTTCGTTGACAAACTTCACAAATACGTATTTTATCCATAACATCTTTTGCCATTCCCTTCCACTCATTGTTCTTTTTAATTTTTCCAATGTTCTTTTAAGTCCTAGGTGTGCTCCTTGAAGAGAATCCTCATGATATTCTTTAATAAAATTATTTTGTAGAATTTGTGGAATTAAAAATTTCCAGTCATTATTTATTTTTTTACATATTATTCCATTAATTTTTTGAATATTTTCATCTCCCTTTTCCAATAGAGTATGAATTTCCTGGTCCTGATTTTGTGCTTCAACTAACTTTTCTCGAGAGATTTTCTCCTTTAATTCAATAGCTTTAATAATTAATTCTTCCTCAGGGGGATAGCGTGACAGATGGTCTCCAACTTTATTAAATTTTCCAGGTCGATAAATAATATTAACGTCAAAAGCTTGTAAAATCATCTGATAACGCGCAAGTCGGCCTTGAAGATCCTTCCTCCGAAAAAGTGAAGTAAGGGCCGAATTGTCAGTAATTACTGTAGAAGTGCCAGCCCCTTCTAAATATACTCGAAATTGTTTCAGGGCTGATACTAATGCCAGAGCTTCTAACTCCACAACACTGTAATTTTTCTCATGTTTATTTAAAGTACGGGAATAGAACGCTATTGGATGGATTTCTTTTTGTTGATTTTGTTGTAGAAGGCAAGCTCCGATGGCAATTCCACTCGCATCGGTCTCTAAGATGAAAGGCTTTCCGAATCGTGGTGTAGCTAGAATCGGTGCACTCGTCAATCTTTTCTTCATTTCCTCAAGGATTTTATCATGTTTTTCAGTCCAATCTCTTGTTGATTCCTTTTTAGTAAGATCATAAATGGGGGCCATGATTTCAGCAAAGCCTTTAATAAATCGTCGGAAGTAACTAAATACTCCGATCAAGGAACGTAATTCTGCTAGATTTTGTGGTTTCTTTATGGTAAGTATAGGTTTTAAATCCTTATCATCCATTCTCACTCCCTTATCAGAAATTAAAAATCCTAGATAACGAATCTCAGCACATCCCCATCGACACTTTTCTGCTCTTAGTTTCATCCCAACTTCACACATAACGTTAAGGAAAGCTCTTAAATCCTCCAGATGTTGATTTTCAGTCTGACTTCCTAGAATAACATCATCCAAATATACTAGGAAACTTCGTGACAATTGTTGTCTAATCTCTTCCATGACTTTTTGAAACGTATGGGGTGCTCCTGCCAAACCAAATGGTAATCTTAAAAATTCATAAAGTCCACAATGAGTAATAAAAGCTGTTCTATCCGTATGCTTTTTATCCATTTTTACTTGGTGGAATCCGCTTTGTAAGTCAAAAATAGAAAATAAGCTTTTTCCTCCCACGACATCAATTAAGTCTTGAATTCGTGGAAGAAGATAAGTTTGTTTCTTTGTGCATTTATTTAGCGCTCGATAATCAACTGCAAATCTCCATGATTTGCCATCAGCTTTTTTTACTAAAACAATCGGTGAAGCCCAAGCTGAGGACGATGGTTTAATAATGTTTTGTTTTAGCATTTCTTTAATTTGGGTTTCCACTTCCTCCCTTAATGCGTGAGGTATAGTATAAGGACGTTGTAAAACGGGACGAGTTCCAGGTTCTAATTCATTTGGTGCACAATTTTTCCTCGGTAAAGTCCTATTATTCCATCAGACTGTACAAAAGCATTACTTTTCTCGTCCACCATATTTTTTAACATCAGAATTCCTTCCTTAGATAAAGCTGTACCCTCTAAATTAAGTTTTTCTGAAATTTTTTCATTTTTATCCTCAGGATTTGGAAAATTAGGTAATTCATCCTCCCAATTAACTTCTGGTGACACATACTCATCCTTCCTTTTAAATACTTCAATAGAATTTGTTTCATTTTTATTCTGAATAATTGGCTCCAATATTCCAACTCTAGACTTAGCATAAACTTGCAGGGGTGAATTTCCAAAATTTAATAATCGCAATGGGATTAATCGGGATGATCCTGGTTTAGACAACGTTTTTCCGACTTTCAATGGCCAGTAATCATGATCTTCCCACTCTTCTAATATAAATTCCTGTGTAGGGTCAAAACTTCTGTTTATTGTTCCCCAAACAAAAGAATCAGATTGTGGTGGTAAGACCTGGTTTTCCAATAGTCTTATCTCAAGCTGCTTCTTTGGTATTTCCATAAACTCCATAGAGGCTATCATTGGTAAAACATCTTCCCCCAATTGTATGGTCATGTTTTTAAAATTTAAATGGATTTGTTCCTTTTCTTCCATGAAGTCGGTTCCAATTACTAATCCCCCGGGGCAAGCTTGATCTTCAGATATCAATAATGGCCATCTCAACTTAGAATCTCCTATTTCTATTGTAGCCATTGCCGACCCTAAGAATGAAATTGGGGTGGAATTAGCCGCCCATGCCATTGGCACATCTCCAGCTTTAATTTTCATTCCACATTTTAATGCAACTGATCTTCCACAATAAGAAATATCTGCTCCGCAATCGATTAACGCTTTTTGTCTTATTCCCTCCAAAATTACTTCAATATAGCATCTTTTTCGATTTTGCACAGCACAAATCGATGGGATATAGTCCAGTATATATGCTTTCTCTTCTAATTGATTTAATGTGGGCGCTGAAGGGGTAGGGGATTTTTCTTCCAATTCAATAGCATTAACTTTAATTTCTCGTCTTTTACGTTCGCCACCTTTTCCTCCAAAGAAAATTCTAATAAACGATCGCCCGATCAATATTCCTTTCCAAATAATAGAGAATAAGGCACGAAATTTCCATGATAAATAAGTAATTACTAATAGGGCTGACAAAATTAGAAAAGCCATTAAAATCCAATATAATCTCTGCATAAATGACCATTTATCCTCAATGAATTCCTTTGCGCCAGAAATAATTTCACTTCCTTTATTGTGAATATCTTCAGCCAATTCTTTCCCTTTGTCAATACCAAACTCTAAATTCTCCTTCAAATTTTCAAAAACCTCCCCTGTAACATTTTTCCCATCTTCCAGTATTTTCGGAAAGCCTAACATCTCTGAGAGTACCTCCTCAACTTCTTGCCGTTTAATATCCTCCGGCAATGTAATAGAGTGATGAATTAAATCTGAAAATTTTTGTATGTCTTTCACCTCTGCTTTCTCTTCTTCAAATTTATTTCCAGCTTTAAAAAGAATTCCTTTCTTTACATCAGTTATTGGATTAATTTTTAGTGAATGCTGCTCTTGATCAAAATTCAATAACTTTGTTTTATTGAATATTATTCGTTGTTCCTCACAAGATTTTGTTTTAGAATCAAATAACAAATCAGGACTTCCTGGTGAGGCAAACAATAATTTACCTCTTATTTTTACAGGCAATAATTCATAACATTTATCCTCGACTTTTTGATCCCATATTATTTCTTCAACCTTGACTGGGGTACATAATCCTAAATTCCATTTTAATTTTATTCCATTTTCCAATGATGCTATTAGATCATTTCTCCCATAGAGTAATCTTGCTGCTTTTGTAGGATTTGTTTCAGCTATAATTTTAGCGATTTGTAGTTGTTGATTTCTATTTTGGCAAGTACTTTTCCACTGTTCTCTCATTAATTCCTCTCGAGCTTGGGACTCTTCCAATGACAAATAATTTAATCGACTTTTCTCATGATTATCCTTCATTTTATTATCTCGTTCTTTTTGTGCTTCCTCGGGATCAAACAATTCTCTTTTATTTAACGGTGCTAAAGTAGAGAATATTTTAAAATTTTCATCCAAAAATCCAGGTTCTCCTTTTGGTCCAGGTAATCCATTTTTACCATTAATACCTGGGCTTCCATTATCTCCTTTAGGTCCAGCCGGACCCTGAGGTCCTTGTAGTCCATCCAAACCATTTCTCCCATTTAATCCTGGTAATCCAACTTGTCCAGGCCTTCCAGGTATTCCATTATCGCCTTTTTCTCCTTTAAACCCTGGAGCAGCATTATGCCCTGAAGCTCCCTTTGACCCTCTAGGTCCAGTATAACCCATATCTCCCATATCTCCTTTTTCTCCAGGTGCTCCTTTCATTCCTCTAGGTCCAGTATATCCCATGTCTCCTTTTTCTCCAGGTGCTCCAGGTCTTCCATCTGAGCCCGGTATACCTTGATCTCCTTTCAAATAATTATTTTTAATTTGTTGTTGTATTGGGAGACGATAATTTGGATCAATTGTAGGTGTTGGATACATTCTTTTATTATGAATAGGTGTGGTTGTTGTACTTAATATTGGCTTTTTTGTGGTTAATAATGGACGAGTTGTTGTTTTTATTGTTTTAATAGTTGGTGGAATTGGTGTTGTTGTAGTAGTCGTGGTAGTAGTACGTCTAAAATTTTGTTTTTTTGTAACTTGCCTCTTTTGAATGATTCTTTCAGTTGTGTTTAAAATTAATATATAAACGTCATTGTCCATTGCCCAAGCCTCCTCAGGAACACCTAACACCTCAGAATTTCTTGAAATGTTCTCGGACGGCGCGAAAACATATTGTAATTCGTTAACTTTAACTAATCCATTTAAAGAATTATTTTTGTAAAATATCTCTGCTTGTACTGGGCCAAATGAATAATGGGTATAAATATAATCTTCCGAGGGAGCGTTCCAAACAATAACAGAAAGTAATTTTTCTTCATCTTTAAAAGAACCATTTATAGTATGAGAATCTAAAGATTTTGAGACTCCAAAACTAGTCTCAAATCTCTTATTCATTAATGCACCTTCTCCTTCTTCCAGAAAATAATGTTTATCTATAACACAATTCTGACCGAACCATGCATATTTCAAATCATTATTAAATGGAACGGACCATAAAACCTCATTAATTCTTTTTAATTTTGGGCTTTTAGCCAAGTTCCAACAACTTTCTTGACTTAATGAAAATATTTCTCCTTTATCTGGTAAATCCTCCTGGTATAACAAAATTGACTTAGTACATTTAGTTTGTTTCTCTAGCCAACATCGGTAAATAGGAAAATATCTTGGGACTAGTTTTGGCAAAAATAATGTAACATTTCTTAATTCAGTTCTGTACATAGGCGGTAACGAGCATTCTTGTGGTGATGGAAAATCAATTGGAAATCCGGATTTATCCTTAGGACATATTTGGTATTGAGCAGAAATTCCAGAGATTAAAACATTTATTATCACCATCAATGTAATAAATGGCATCGTTAAACTGCTAATCCTGGCAGAGGTAGACGGCCCTGACTCAAAGTTCCTTGGGTTATTTATAGGAATTCTATTTGAATTAAACGATCCTGCTCCTCTTCGTTGTCCCCACCTTCCAGGGAATCCACGATTTTGAGTATTTCCCCTCCAATTATTTTGGACTCTCCCTCGGTTTTCACCCAAATTTTCAAAATTCCTCCTCGGATTCCATTGTGGCCTCCAATTTCCTCTACTGGGAACATATCCTCTTCCTCTCCAGTCAGTCCTAGGATTTTGCCAATTTTGCCGATTCATATTATCATTTTTCTCGAATTTATCTTTTATGGCATTAACTTCGGCCCGGACTGCATTTACCTCAATTAAAGCTTTTTCAGTTAAATCATGTTGGTGTAGACGACATTTATCTTCCTTTAGGGAACATTGAATTTCCTCTATTTCCTTAGCCAGATTAATAGTTTCTTCCAGAGAATTAGTAGGCCGAAACGCGAGTTTTTTCTTAATTTCCATACATAAACCGTTTTGAAGTAATCCTTAGCAATGTCGTCACGCCATTGTTTTATTCTTTCAGATCGAGCTTCTGGTAATTCTCCAACAATTGGTGCAAACGAGCCTTCTGGAAAAGCTTTATTAATTAAACCTCTAATAATTTGAGCATATTCCAAAATTGACTCCTTTGGCTGTTGTTTTCTATTTGATAATATTCGTCTAGCCGATTCTTTAGAATTAAGTTTCTTTAATTTAAGCGCAAGAGCATCAGTAAGGCCTTTCCACGTATTGCGAGCTTCAGCATCCAAAGATTCATATATTGCTCTAGCTTCCTCAGTAAGATACAATGGCAATATTTGGCAACATCTGGCCGCGGACCATTGATGGGCTGTCGCTAATTTGTTAAATTTCCTTAAATAAGAGTCAAATTCCTCAAGTCCAGAATAATATTCTGGAAGCGGTAATCCATGTGAAGAGGTTCCAATTCCAATTTTAGTAATTTCCTTTTCAAGATTAGTAAGTTTTTGTTGTAGGGCCTCCATAGTTTGCTGTCGAGTCCTCCTCCTTATTAGTTCTGGATTCTCTTCTTCGTCAGCGGTATATAGTTCTTCTTCAGATTCCAGTATAATTTTGAATATCCAAAATTAAATAATTAAATATAGAAAGATTTTAAATAAATATTTTCCAGAATTATTTTATTTTTAATACTGTTGTTAATTTTAGTAATTATATGTAGTCTGATTTGTAGTTTAATTTTGTTGTTAAATGTCACCAAAAATAATTCTCCTCTAGGTAATTAATTGAGCCGCTGCCAATTCACTTTTCCTTTCTATTTTAGCTTATTTAAGCTTTATCATCATTTTGCGAACATCCTGTCAGATACTCTCGGCCGCGAGTAAAAAACATATGACCGCTTTTATTTTCTTTTATTTTATTCTTCACGTGAACATTTTTTCTATTCTTTTACCTCTTATAGGTATTTGATTTATGTGGGGCCCCTTTTTTATTTATTTTTGGAAAAGAGTGATTTTTGGACCTTGCGATTTGCCCATTCTTAATATAGAAAAGGATATTTTGGTGTTTGTGTAGTTTGTGGATTTGTGTTTTTGTTTGTTTATTTTGGGTTTTGGTGTTTTATTTTAATTATTAATTTTAAGTGGAATTTGAAGAGGTTGAGTGCCCTGTTGACTTAAAATGTGCCCAAAGATGTTTTGGACCTTTGGAATGGAATGAGCCCGTTATCTGCTCAAAAACTCGGCCTATAGTTTCCACAGAGGAAGAAGAGAAACAAGAAACACCATTTTCTCATACATTCCACTTCTATATAATTTATGCCCTTCTTGGCTTAATTCTGCTCTCAATTCTTATTTTGGCATTTTATGTATCGAAACATCGTCCAATTATTACTGGACGTGCCATTCCTAAAAATCGTCCAACTACCACGAAACTTAAACCCGAACCGATTTTTATATCGGCGGTATAACTCATTAATTAAGCACAGCACTCAGACAACAGCACTCAATAAAAATTTTTTGTTAATTTTAAAAATACATATTGTTAAGAAAATTGTTATTACTTGTTAAGATTTGTTAAAGGTTGTTAAAATAATAAAATATTTAATATATATTTTTTAATGAAAATATGTTTAAGATTAAAATTAGAGTAAATGTCATAATATATAATCTTTTTCAAAAGAAATTTTTCAGGAAAATGTACATATGAGGGAATTAAAACATTTATTAATACGTATTAACGCGAAATATTGAAAAAATATTTAAAATTATTTAATCTGGACGGATCCCTGATCAAAGGATCCGCCTAGGACCTCCATATTAAGAAAATTTGATACCCTCCCAGGGTTGGGTCTCCCGAGGGTCGAGAGACCTTCGGGAGACGCCCTGGGAGTCCGGTCCCCTAACCTTACTAAAAACTTTTAAAATAAATCTATCAACAAAATATTTTTATTCAACACAAAAAGGGAAAGATTTTAAGCGATAGGGGAAGAAAAGAAAAAGCCTTTTCTTTTAGCTGTTTTTTTAATACTACTGAATTTTTTGAGCTTTTTCTTTTCTTTTATAAAGCTGAGGGAACGTTACATAGTAACAGCTGTCAGATATAACAGGTATAATAGGGATATCTCTTTAGGTAGTCCCATTAATTTAATACTAATACTGAATTTACTTAATTATAAGTTTTCATCACTATTAAATGTAATAAATTTGATCATTTGAGTTTACAACAAAATACCGAAAAATACCGCGGTATTACCCGGTATCGGTATCTCCGGGCTCCGGAGCTAGCTCCCGGAGCTATACCCAGCACTGTTGTACATTAATATTTTTAATTGAATACTTCATTATTTTAAATTAAAAATTCAATTAAAAAATTAATAATTTTTTCTCTAGCCATTTATTAAAAAATATTAATGTAAAATATAAAAAATTTATTGAATGTCTTTAATCGTCAACTTAAGAGGCTTCCTAAAAGTTTTTCGATTGACTAATTTTGACTAAATTTGATTAATAAATTTGTTTGTCAAAAATAAAAACATTTTTATTAATGAATAATAATTAAAGTTTTTAATCCGTCAGAGGATTAAGCAAACATTTATAAATTACTTTATTTAACACATAATTCTACAAAAGGAGGGGAAATATATAAGGGACGGCAAACAAAGGTCTGGCCAGATCTAATATCCAGACCATTTGGAATGCGTATTTATAGGGTATATTAACATGTCAAGGATGAAATAAAAGCAATGAATAATAAATAATGCTCGGAAATGATGTAATAAACTCTGGGAACGGTCGGGATTTCTTATTAAGAAAAGGTCATATTACATATAGGTATGTATGTGAATGCACGTGAAATAAAGCCGGCACTTAAATATTTGCACTTATTATATGATTTAAAAATAATATTTCTAAATAATTAAAACTAATCATATTAAACGAGTCAAATAACAAAAAGTGCAAATAACTTTTTTTATCCCGCCGATTGACAAATAAAAATAAAGTGCAATTTCAAAATATTTTATGGCATGCCGACTAATCACATGAATTTATATTAAATATAAAGTGCTAATATTTATTTTTAAATGTCTTATAAATTTTAAAATAAATAAAGATCGTCGTTAAATTAAGTCTATTTAATCAACAAAATTTGGCATTTGAGCTGCATTAGAACCAACTAAAAATGCATGCTCTCCCATTTATTATATAATATTAGAAAAAGCAACCACGGTTTCATGTTATCGGCCATGCCTTAAATACATTTTTAAATTTCAGATGATTAAATTTAATTTTATCATTCTCATATATTTAATTATATTTTTGAAAATTCAATGTCTCGGTAAACTCATTCATGTTGAATTGAAAATCAAAGATGATTGGGAAGAAAAAAGAGAATTTATTTATTTAAAAAATGTTGAAATAAAGGAGCGTTTTGTTCTGAAAACAATCGAAAAGCTTAACAATAAATATTTCGGCTCTATTTACAATATAGAGGGATTTACACGTTTGGTTGACTTGGATCTTGCTTCAAATATCTTTAAAAATATTGAATTAAATGTTTCAAGACTTGATACAAATTATTTATTAAAAATGAAAATCGTGATTGAAATAGCCAACAATAAATTCATTAGAAATTTTTTAACTGGATTAGATAAACGTGTAATATTTATTTATCTATATTATATTGCCTGCGAGTCCTCTAATATCACTTCAAATTCGCTGATATTTTCCTCATATTCTCCTATATATCCTCTTCCCAAATTATTATAGGTACGAAAAATATCGAGCATGCATCCTTCTTAGTCTAACCAAATTACCATATATCCCCAAACTCCCTAATACATCTAAGCCTCTACGGACAAAACATAATCTTTCAAATTACTGAACGATCTGAATTTTAAATTTACAAAAAATTACTGAATTTAAAATATTTTTTAAGGCACTCCGATATACTAATTTTACTGAAAAGGATAATTATTATGAAACTTCTATATTAGAAGAAAATTTAGAAAATAATAATAAATTAAATTCAATTAAAGGATATAATTATTTATTAAAAGAAAATATAGAAAATTATAAAAGCAAACTTTTATCAAATTATTGGACGGAAATTAATTTAATTGGATATAAAATTGAATTGTTAAAAAAACAAAAAGTTGAATATCCGAAGGAAGAATTAATAAGTAGAATTACTGACATTGGCAATAAAATAGGTAATAAAATTCATTCTAGGACAAACATTATCTGACTTAAATAATCTTTTACTCTCAATCAATATAGGTGAAGTTAATGAAGGAAATCTAAGAAATTGTTTCAATTGCGGAGCTAAACAGAGTGTAAAATGGCATAATTATTTAAAAGAACAATTTTTGTGTCATGTCTGTGGTGAATATAAACGGAAATTTGGAAAGCTCAGACCAAGAGAAATGTGGTTTAAAACTAGAAAGGTTTTATTTTATCAATATATTAATATAGATATTTTAGCGAATTACACAAGATAGAAAATGTTGTATCTGCGGAACTTCAAGTACATTAGGTTGGTATTGCCATTCAGAACCTGAAAACTATTTATGTAAACAATGTTACGATAAACAATATAGAGCAAAGATTAAAACAAAAACTGAAAGAAAGAATACGAACAAATAAATATTAAATGATGATATAAGATTTTCGTTTACAATTTACTTTTCTTTAAGAAAAATTATGTGCAGCAAGAAAAAACTTTTCTTTCCAAAAAAATTTTCGGGGCACGAACTCCTTAGTACTATTGTTATTGAAATATGATATAGCTTAAATAACATTTTACTTTCGATGGCCTAGTTTGTAACTAAATTTTTTTGTATGAGAATTGTAAAAAATTTCATTTTTTAAAAAAACAATAATAATTTATAAATTTATTTTAATAAAGCCTTATCAAATAAAATTGACACAATAAATTAACCTTTCTGTGTAAGATTATAAAAAATTAAAAATAATTTTACATCTTTCACATAACACGGTCCTTCCTCCTCTTCCGATTTTTTGGCTCGGGGTAGACCCTCGGGGTGGCGGTACGACAATAGAGGATACGCACTTGAGGATATAACAAATGAGGACGACATATGAGGATATGATAAATGAGGATAGAAATGAAAAATAAGAAAAACATGGAAGACCAATAAAACTTGGAAAACCCCCACCTGGAAGACCAATAAACAAGAATTTATGTCTTTCCAGCGCAGCAGGCAAACTTTTTTGAATTTCAGAAGGTCAAGGATCAAAAATCCTCTTTTTTTATTAAAAAATTGTGGTTTAATCAAGGTCCCATATGAAGATAGACTAACTACCTGTAAACTCGAAAAGTTATTAGATAGAAGAAAGATTGCCGATCAATCCACCGCCTTTGAAATTATAAAAGGTTTTACATCCCTTAATTCCCAAAAATATTTTAATTTATCAAATAGATCTTTTCGTAGGCCTCTACTTATTAGGACAAAAAGATATACAAATAAAACAAAAAATAATTTTTTTCACAGAGTGGTGAATAACTGGAATAATATTCCAAATGAGACATTTAAAATAAATGATCCGAAATTATTAAGAAGTCTCATTAAACAGTATTCTATAAAATACTAAGGACATTCTACATGTGCTTAACAGTTAATAGGACTCATGTCTTAAACTAGAGCCAAAATAATTTAAACACACTTATTTGACAGAAAAAAGTTGAACAATAGGTGTTATGTTGAATAATAAGTGTTATGTTGAACAATAGGTGTTAAACTAGACTGACGCTTTCACTGGCTTTTATACAAACACTAAGGGCTGACGCCCATACACAACAAAGTGGTAAAAGTTAGGTCTTATTTAGGTCCATAGACATAAATTGGATCCCTAATATTGTTATTTAAATACGCTCGAAACATTTAAACCAACTCATATACTTTTATTAAAGAATTTTTAATTATAATATGAATAAATTTAAACCATATTATTTTGATAAAAACATTCAATTATACTTTTGAATAGGCATTGAATCGAAGTTGTTTTAATTTTTTCTTCAAATATATCTTTCTTGTTAAGGAAAAGAATCATTGCTGTATTGTAAAACCATCTTGAATTACATACTGAACGAAATAAACGTAGAGATTCAATCATTCGGTTCTGAAAAATTAATGTTTTACTTAATTATTTGGTCCAATCTTGTGGACTTACAAAAATATAAATGTCAAAAAATAAACAAACAAACAATATATACAATGTATTTTAAAGCACTTATAGTCAACAAAAATAGAAAAATAAATATCTTTCAAAATATATCCCCGATATCCACTTAGATAAACGGAAGCTATTAAACCTTGATTTAGTCCAATATGTGGACTTGCAAAAATAACAGCTAATATTACTCTATCTGGAAAGATAAGTTCTATTATTAAAAATAACTTTAGAACCAATAAAAATAGAATAATATATAACTTGTAATATGCACTTAACTGGATGGGGGATAGTATCGTAGTGCGACGTTTGGATTTTGGACGTTGTTCCGTCAACGGGAAACAACAACATCCCTCGCTTGTGGAACAACATCTCCCGCCAACAAATCAACATCACTAGCTTCTGGAACAATTTCCTTGTAGTACATAACTCGTGATTATTTCCGTACTAATATACTAATATTTTTTTACTTAAATGGCAATCCTCAAATTCAATCCTTAAAGGTCCGTCCTCAAATGTATAACCGAGGGTATAGAGCCGTAAAGATGCTTTTAATACTTTTAATAAAAATACAAACCGTTCTAGTATCCTCAAACAGCACTTGATCATATTCACTTAATGCAACTACGAATATTATGGCATGAACGTCCTAAATAATTTTAAAGATTTGAAGAAATTAAATCCCAATTTTACGTCAAAACAATGAATCCATTTTTTCCTTTCCCTTTTTTGCCAGCCAACATAAAAAACGCGAAAATTGACACCTTTGATCTCGAATTTTACTTAAAATAGAAAAGATATGTATCGTTAATCACTAAAGTAGAAGTTTCCGGGCTAGGTGTGGCTCTAGGAGCTGGCTTAGGAGTCAGATTGGTTGTAGATTTAATATGGTATTAGTTTTTAATAATTATTTAATAAAGCCCGGACGGAGGGGTCGGTCGATACTTTTCGAAAGATATCTAAAAATATCTTATCGAGTCGAGCTCTATTATTTATTATACCAGTCTTAGACAAAAGACTTCCAAAAAATAAAATTCTAAAATAACAAATCCCAATAGAAGGTTATCATGAAGATTATTTTAAAATGTTTTATATTTTCATTAAATTAATACGGTGTATTCAGTTGACAGTAGTGACCGGCGCGTGACGGAATCCCGCCCCGCAATCCCCCACTTTTTTCGTTTTGCGGAATTTTGGGGGAGTGCAAGATTTTGCGGGATTATTCCCACGGACCCCCGTCCCGCAGACGTTTTTAAAAGTTACTCCCGCATGCGGGATCCCGCAAATACCATTTTGCCGGTCACTAGCTTTCAGAAAATTATTTTAACCTCAATAATTCCAGTAGTAGTAATTCTAAGCATTAAGATATCCTGAGTTGTTGGCACATAGGTGTGGGCAGTTATTCTGTCGAGAGCGTTGAGAAAACTGGAAAAAAATTTAAATTATGTCTAACACTCCTGAACATGATTCACCAACATATTAATAATTAGATTAATTCTCAGTTTATTAATCCGTCGGAAAAAACTACGGAGAAGTGTCATCACTGAATGTTGAGTATTTTTGGATGTTGAATAAATGATTCAACAAATATAGAACTTGACTAAGTAACTTATAATTACTTAGTTACAAAGAGGAATTCGTGTTAAACACTAATTTATTATGCGAGCCCTAAAAGCTATCTCATCGGTAACCTAATTATCATTGATAGTGTGTAGCGTTAGTTAGTATAAAAGTTGAAGGAAGCATTTTAGTAGTGTGTGTGGCCGTGTGTGTTAGACTTATTCCGTAGTTAGGTTTGTCTTCTACACCAGCACATATTCTCGGTTATTCTATTGTATTGTTGCTTTTGATCAGGTACGTCTTATTAGTCTAGTCTTCTTGTTAGCATCGGACACACCACAAGTAGATATAGACCAGCATTGCTTGAATTATTAGTTGAATTGTTGATTCAACTTCCAAAAAATGATAGCATTATGTCACTCCCGTCAATCAAATTTTGTATGTATATATTAAATTAAGTATAAATTAATCTAATAATTAATATTAAGTATTGAATGAGACGCTCACATGTCCAAGTGGGACATGTGGGTCGCATGGGGGGGTTTACTACTGGGGTTATTTTAGAGGGGGGGGGGGGGTTATTTTTTTCGATGTCTAAATTTTTGAAAACCAAAATTTTTTACCAAGTCTTGCATAATATTTTTCTAAAATTTAATAAAATTCATCAAAAACTAAAAGTCTCTTAACGAAAATCCTAGCACATAAACTTACATCAAGTACTCCTCAGCAGAGCTGTTTCGAAATTTCGATTTTCGTTCTTCGATTTTCGAGGTTTTTTTCCTTTCGATTTCCGATTTTCGAAATTTTGTGATATTTTCGATTTTCGATTTCCGAATTTTTGGAAAAATTTGAATTTTTGGCGCCAAAATCGCAGAAAAAGGAAGACTTTTGGCTTAAGGATACTCCAAAATTTTCAAAATTTTTGCCTGCGGCGCAGAAAAAGAAGATTTTTGGTTTAAGGATCCTCCAAATTTTTCAAAATTTTCGCCTGCGGCGCAAAATTGAGGAATCCGTGATCTCTTAACAATATTATGCTTCGGCTCTGGTATCTTAGAGTATTTATATTGGAGGATTTGCTTGAATTAAGGTGGATTTGGAAGCCCCCCATGCTTGAACCCTATGCTAGGTACCGCCCCACCCTATCAGTAAGCGGCCTAGCTCTGCTTTACTATGATTTTACTCAAATCCTCTATTATCCCTCTTAATAATTGAGGATTTGATCTCTCTCTTAATTCCTCTTAATCTTGAGACAACATGAAACAGCTCAGAAAATCACCGGCATCGGAGCCAAGATTTGAATAGGTCGGAGCCGGTGCCAAGATTTGAATAGGTCCTAATTTTGGGTTAGGATACCCGTGATCTCCCTGGATCTCCGATTCTAGTCATTAGTTTTCCCAAATTCCTTAGAGTTCAAGCAAAAGTTCCAACATAACAAAAATTTATTTTCAAATTTTTTTATTAAAAAATTTTTTTCGATTTTCGTTTTTCGAGGTTATTTTTCTTTCGATTTTCGATTTCGAAGATTTTGAAAAATATTTTCGATTTCGATATTTTTGGATTTCTTTCGATTTTCGATTTTCGAAGATTTTTTTGTTTCGAAACACCTCTGCTCCTCAGTCCATAAATTCATCAAAGACTTGGTTTTTGAGTCGTGCTCAGCTTCCAAAAAATTAAAATCCGTTGTTATTCCCATAATTGACTTAAGACAATTTTAAAATAATGTAAGGTAGAACCCGGTATTGAGCATGTTCGGAGTTTGTGCTTTTGGAGTTTGTATTCATATCCCTTTTATTTCTATTTCATGCAATTTTAAATCCCTCCCCTTTTTCACACTTGATTTCAATCACTTTATTGTTAGTTAGTTAGTTTTTTGTTTAGTAAATATTATGAACGTGTATTAAATTATTAATAAGGATTTCCACCAGCTGGTGTGTGTGTTTGTGTATATTTGAGTAAAGGGGAATTGCTGAAGGACCTGATCAACCCTGAAGCTCTTCCTAGGAAGTCCAAGTATACTCCCCTCCCAATATTCCTCTATATTCTGGGTATGGATTCAGCACGGCTTCGGCCCTATGGATTGGAAAATATGAATGAGGGCTGAACATCTTTCTGGTAGCACCGGATCAACGACATTGACCGACAAGGAATATGGGAGGTAGGTTTGAATGCTATTTAAAGAAAATAATTTAATATGAATAGAAATTTAATAGAAAGGCCTAGATAAATACTAAAGGATATAAGACCCGGGCATCCTAGATTAAAGTAAGTAAAAATATATTTTTTTTGAAAAACTAACTATTCCTTAGGGAAAACAATGGAAATACATTAAATAAAACAACTATATATAAATATACAAAATAGAAATAAAATATATAAAATACATAAATATTGTAAATTAACATAGAAAATCCTTCTCTCTTTTACTCTAGATTTGTTTACTATTCTCTTGTATTTTCTTAAAAATTTTTCTATCCTTCGGGAATTCAGAGGTTCAAAAATTCATACATTTTATTTTCAAAAATTTTTTTATATATACATTTATTCATCATTTACCGTACTCTAGCTATTTTTCTACTTAATATTATTCATTTTTCCACTTTCACACATAATAAACACTTTAGGAACTAAAGTACGCTCATTTTTCCTTTTTTTCCTTTCTTTGTAAAAGATGGGGAATAAACACTTTTTGTTACAAAAATTATTATTTAACTGTGAATTTATTATTTTAATCTTCTTTGGCGATCGCCAGAAAGAAAAATCCTTCTTTTCTCCTAAGAGAAGGCTTTCTGGTGATCGCCAGAAAAGAAGAAAATAAATGGCAAAAAAAAAATGTTGGTGGGACTCCTGTTATTTATTCCATTATTATTACAGTTTTGCCTTTTTGCTCTCCTCCTTCAATTTAATACTTATCCTTCCTCATTTTATTTCAAATATTTATTTTATATACATATATTTTTTTATAAGTTAATGTTTTCATTATTAAAATTTATAAATATTTTATATATTTACTTAACTCTAAATTTTTTTTTTTAGTTCTGTCATCAAAATCTAAATTTTTGTCAATTAATTAATTTTTTTATCTGCCTTGGCAAGTGTCTCAACAAATCTTCACTAGTTTTATTTTCTTCAACTAAATATTTTTGGACAACAATCTTTGCTTCGGCAGCTTCTGGAACTTGTTGGAGTAAGTTAAAATATATAAAGAAAAAGTATTTTTTCATTAAGAATTTTTGTAGGTATTTTTTTTCATTAAGTATTTCTTTCAAAAAGTATTTTTTTTCTCATATTTCTAGAGAATTTTCTTACTTAAATATTTTTTTTCTCCCCGAAATTTTTCCTTAACTTATATTTTTCGGTAGTTTCATCCTATAGCTCATTAATCCAATTTTATTTACTTATCTATAGTTACAGTTCTTATATTGCATTTTTAGCGTCGCAGGCGAAAATTTCGAATCCCTAAATTTACCTTTTATCTTGATTTTTAATGTAGTTTTAAATTTTAATGTATTTTAGAACAAAAATTATTTAATGAGTCTATATTTTTTCTACCCAAATTACATTTTTCCAATCAAAAAGAGTATTTTTTTTTAAATTTCTACTCTCTTTCCCTCCCACATTACCAAATAAATTAAAATTTCAAATTTTTATATTCATCTAAATCACATTCAATTTCTGACTCTAATATATAAATTAGTAATTGTTTTTAGCCTCTTCTGTCTAATTGTTATTTTTGGATTAATTTTAACAAAAATAATTAAAATATTTTTTTTTTGGAATTGGAAGTGCCCTTTTAATTCTTTTATTTAATTCCCTTGTTAATTTTGGGACTGTAACACTTGGACCTTTAATTGTATCTATCGGAATGATTTTTGGAAGTCCTTTTAGTACTGTAATTGATATATTATGTAATTCAAGTTCATGAAATTATTTATTCATTATTGGCTCTATATTTATTTTAATCTCTTTTATTTTAATTATTTTACCACAGATTGAACAAAATTTACATGCTAGAGCTTTAATTAAAATATCTGCAAGTACGGCTACTTCAATAATGAGTACAAATAGTGCTATAGTTTATTTGTTAGAGTGGATATTGTCGGGAGAGAATTTCAGATGTATTAAGATAATAGCAACAGCATTAGCAATCAATGGAGTTATTATTATTTCTTTTGATTCTAAATTTTTGGAAATAATTTATCTGAAACATTTTGGTTATTTTAAGTGCTCTTTTTGCTTCTTTTTATAAAGTTTTCTTTTCAAAATTTTTTTTTCTCTCTCAAAAATTCTTCACTAAGTCAAATATCTTTATTTATGTCTTTATCGGGGTTAACTAATTTATTTTTGAATGGAATTATTTCTTTTATTTTGTTGTTTATTTTTGTGGAATAGATTATTTAAATTGGGAATATATACCTTGGTTAGAATTAATTATTTAAAAGGGAAGCTCAAAATATGTAGGCTTATTTGCTTTAAAGTTATTTTTAGGCAATTTAGTTTTAGAAAATTCTGCCATTAAATTTTAAACTTTTCCCGCGATAAATTTTCTGCTAAAAAATATACACATGAATAAATGTATTTGAAAATAAAATATCACTTCTTTGATTAATTCTTCTCTAACTATCATTTCCGTCCTTACTATTTTTTTTAGCTGTCTACATATATTTATTAAATACATAAATGTATATATTGCATATTCTTTCTTTAAAGGTTGGTAATACACAAATAGAAATAGTTAACAAAAGAAAACATTTTTTTTCAATTAAAATGACCAAATAAAGAGTTATCAAAGCAAAAACAAACACCATTCTATTTTGGAAATTTTAAAACTATCCAAATACCAATTAAGGATTTTACGTATATTTGAATATAAACCATCAATTTTTGGTTGATAAAATATACAGTATCCCTTTTTCTCGCTCTTGGGCAATTTTAGGAGATTTTAACAAAAACAAAATGTAATTATTTCTATTGTGTATTATTGTTATCAAAATATTATAAAACTTCCCAATCAATCAAAAATACATTTATACACACTCAAAATATTCTCTTTGTAATTTTCCGAAGACAATAATAAATAAGGACAATATCCAGGTACCGAAGATTTTTCTGTTCGGTTCTTCGGTTTATTCCCTCGTCTGTTATTGAAATTACTTGAAAGTAATTCTTTTTGTTTTTGTGTGTATTTACATATTTTCTTTTCTAACGCCCTCTTTGTTTATTGGACTAAAATGGGCATTGATTTCAGTATTTTTCCAGTAAATTTTCAAATGAAAAGTAAATGATTCAATCCAAGAGGAGCTGTTTATTTTGGTTCATTTTAGGCCAATTTAAAGAAAGGGGGTAAACATTGTTCGCTAGAAAATTGTTGCCTTCATGTTTGTTTGAAATTTTTTCCTATATAATTGACAGGTACAAATATTCCAATACTGAAAATTCATTTTATTTGTAAATATGGAGCAATTTCGCAATCGAAAATTTTTGTTTCTTTCTTTTCTCTCTTTCTTTGGTGTTTCTCTAGTCCTATTTTTGAACTTGTTTTAGGCAAATATTTTTTTATGTTTATTTCTTTCCCGCTCCCTTATGTAGTGAATAATATTTGAGGCTAATACTGTAGGTATTTTTCTGCAGATTTTAATAACGGAATTTAAATGAGAAAAACTAGGAACTGCCCAACTGTCATATTTTAGCCCAATTAAAAAGGAATGGGGATTATGATTTATTATTGTTTTCATAATTATTGTTCTGTTTTGGATTTTTCTGCCTTCTGTAATTAAAGGAAAAATCATAATACTAAAAATTCAATAAATTTGTAAATACGGGGTAGTTTTGTTATTTTTGAATTTCAAATTTTTGAGCGAATTTTTTTTTAGAGATTTTAATATTGATAAATATCTACTTATTCTCTGTCATATATTTTTTTTAAAATAAAAAGAATTTTGTAATTTTGTGAAAACAACAATAAATTGGAGCGTTGTTTACAAGCATAAGATTTTCTGGACAGCTCGTCGGTCAGGGGCTTTTAAAATTAATTGAAAAATTATTGTTCTGGTTACAGTACGTTAGCTCGCTATTCTTTCTGAACTTGAATGGACAATGCTCAAAGCATTTTTTTTTCTCTTTCTTTAAATCGAGAGGTAATGATTCAATCCAAAAACAAAGTTATTGTTGTTTTCATAAAGTTGTTAATGTTTGGGTTTGTCTCTGTTATTGAATATGTTAATAGTTCTAATACTGTAAAATCAATTTATTTGTAAAATAAAAGGTGCCCAATTTTCGGTTTTGCCTTTTTTTCTTCTGACTCTTTCTTTTTTTTTTTTTGGGTTTTGATGAGCCTATCTCTTTTACAAATAAATTGAACAGTATTAATTATTTGGAATAAATCGGGTTCTATTTAACAATTAAAAATGTCACAGACTATCGCCAAAAACTTTTATCAACTAGTAAAAACAGCAACAAAAAGTCGCTACAAGGGAATTAAATGTAATTTGGGAAAAAAAAATTTTATTAGTCACGCGGGTGTACTGATATCGAATATAAATTAGAGTCTATAAATGCAAATAAATTAGGCAATCATTACATACAAATCCTAATAGCAGCATTAGGTGTTCTCACTGACAATCAAGCTGTTAAAATTTTCCGTAGATTTTGTCCAACTGTTTTATAAATTTTCGCGATGATTTCTATGTGAAAAAAAGAGGGAGAAATTTCTTTTTCTTCCTCTTTCTGTGCTTCAAAAAAAAGAAGTCGAGAATAAATTTAAAAAAAAAATCTTTTTCTTTCATTTTGCCATTTCTCTTTCAACATTAGTATCTAATCTTAATTTTAATTAAAAATATATACCGTAAATGCTGAAATAATGCCCCTATCTCATATAATTATCCCTCCAGCGAGAGGTCGAAACAATAATTACCCTGAGTAATTATTTTAGCAAATACGGTATTAAACAAAAAAAATTAATATAAAAATAATAAAAATAATTTTTTTTCCCCCAAATTTAGCTCTCCTTTTCGACTAATTGTATTTTAATTTGGCTTCGGCTACTTCTTGGATTCAAATAATTTATTTTGTGTGTTTTTGTCTTCTTATCAATTAAAGTAGGTTTAATAACTGTTTAAATACAAAAAAGTTTAAATAAATTTAAATAAATAAAAAAAAAATATATAAAATAAAATATACATTCCTATATATAATTTGAGAAGCTAATTTAAAATATAAATAAAATAAATAAAATATATAACCCTATACAATAAAAAAAAAAAAAAAAGTAAAAAAAAAAAAAAAAAAAAAAAAATATATTTTAAAAATAATAATTTTAAATGGAGAAATATGCGGACATAAGTGCCGTTGATAAAAAATTATTTGAAGGGAGAATCTTGAGCGGTGCCGCGAAGCTAACTGAGTTAGAGAAAGTCCATCAGGACTCTATTTCTCTGGAAGATGCAATAAACAGAAACCTTAGGGTACTAAACAGGGATTTAACTAAGATGGGGGATGCATTAGACACAATGGAAAAGGACACAAACGAGGGATTTGCCGCAGTCGCCAAAAGAGTTGATGCCCTTGGGGAAGATATGAAAAAAGTTAAAGAAAGTGTTGAGAGCCTTAAAAGTGAATTGGAAGTGAGAGATAGTTTAGAATTTGATGAATTAAGGAGAAGCAGCGGCGCAACGAGATTCTTGAAACCAACGCAGATCCCACCTCCTCCACCGCAGCACCAACCGAGCTCAAGTAATATAAATAATATAGGATTAGCAAACTCCTTAGGGAATGAAAAGGATAAAACACGAAATAATCAAAGTACTAACAATGGAGGTACTAACACACGAGAACCTCAGAATCGTGATCTTCAATTATATGTTTTGGGCGAAGGCAGTTCCTCTGGACCTCAATTGGGAGTGTTCTCTGGAGAGACTGCCTCGGCATTTGATGAATGGACACTTAGGTTTATGGATTATTTGGATGTTTTCGGCACAGCCTGGTCTGAAGCTGAAAAGGTCAATCGTCTCAAACTGTACCTAGGTACGCAAGTGCGAAATATTTTTGAAAATTTACTTCCATCTGAAAGGAATACAATCCCAAACGCATTTAAAAATATTAGAGCGAAGTTGGATAGTCCCCATTTCAGAGAACTTGCATATAAAAGATTAGCAGCTTGCTACCAAAGGGAAGGCGAACTAGTTAGTGATTTTATTAAACGTCTTGTACCTCTTGTAAATACTACCTCGTCCCACATATCAGCAGAGGCAAAAGAAGAAATTCTTTGCCGATGCTTCACTGAGAAAGTTAGACCCGAGTTTCAGCGCTCACTTCAGTTAGTAGGTCCCTTAATTGGTAGGAAAGACTTTGATAAACTGACAGCTTATGTGCAAGAGCTTGAAGTAGCAGCTGAGAGAGATGGAAGAAACACTAATGAAGTAATACATGCTATCTCGGACCACCCCAGTCAAGTACCTAGAGGAAGGTTTACGACTTGGAGACCTATAAGTTCTGGTAATACCTCACAAGGCCTAAGGAGATTCAATAGAAATTCTCCAGCAAGGTTCGCAACTTCAAGTAATGCTCAAAGGTTAGGCTATGGGGGGTACCAAGGTAGGAATCAGTGGCGTCCCCAGAATGACAGAAGGTGGAATAGTCGACCATTCTGTCACTACTGTCGTCGCGTGGGGCATGATCAGTACAATTGTAGGGAGAGGAGAGCAAATGATAATTATAATAGAAATAGGGGACCAAGAGATGTTAAGGAAAAAGATAATTTAGAAGTGAGAGAAATGCTCGATAATTTAGCTGTACAAGTTCATGAGATGAAAATGAGCGGGAAATATGCTTCGGCAAATCAAGGGAATATTAGGTCACTTCAACCCATCGCTCAGAGTAGCCAGCAGCCTAAGGAGAAAAATATTAGTTTAGAAAAAGAGGAACCAAAGAAAATTACCAGTTGGGAAAGTAAAGGACACAGAGTAAGAGTACCAACGCTTATGGGTATATCTCTGATGCTAATTATGTTTTGTAATTGTGCGTTTGCAATTAATCCGGTATTAATACCCAAAGGGCCAATGATTTGTCAAACTCACAAACAGGCTATGTTATGGGAAATGCCTGACATTCCAAGCTGTCCCACAATTAACCTTACAGCAAAGCATGAACCAGTAATAGAGAAAAGGCGTATTTATATCCCAAATAGTATTGAGTTTTCTACAAAGGCATGGGCCTGTAGGAAGATAAAGAAAAATGCTAGAAAATATACAACGATAACTGGAGTTTCAGTTGAAGAGAAAATGACTCATGAAGAATTGGAAGTTTCGTTTGAAGAGTGTAATCAAATGATAAAACATCACAGTTGTAGCCTAGGCATTCTTAAGGAAAATAATAATTTGTGGCAGACTGAAAATAAAATTGATTTAACACCCAGGATGTGGTTTCTAGGTTCATTTTCTTGGAAGAATATTTCGAGTGAAAACTGTTTTTTATTTGAGAGTAGGATAGATTCACATTTTGGCGCTTCAGAAGTTGTAACCCCGCTAGGTATAACTCGTGACTGTCCATATACAAAGGGTCATTGTATATTAGAGGACAAAACGGTTATAGTTTGGGAAGTGGACAATCAAAGGAAATGCAATTTTATTCCTGTAGGAGAAAAGGAGGGGCTTTGTATGGGGTCCACCTGGCTTTCAGATGATGGACGCCTAGGGCTCACATTTGGGAATGAAACAATTTTTGAGGATTGTGGTCAAAATATTGTTGTATCAGATCAAGGTCTAGGGTCCGTCTTACTTTCGTTCTCTAATTTGGAGAGAAATAAGAGAAGTCCTGAAATTAAGCGTAAGAGAATGTTTTATGATGGAGTAGCAACCTCCTCACAACTAGCATCTCAGCTCACTTATCTTGATTCGTCAATCACCCAGGCCATAAATTTTGCTTTTGCGCAGTCACTGAGGTCATTTTGTGAATTCACTGAAATGGTCAAACATTGGACTGAGTCAACTTATCTCTCAGATCCTACAGATTTGGCGCGCTCGATGTTCTCTAATTCGTATCTGGTTGCAAAAAGGTCTGCGAGATCCTTAATGAAAGTATGGCCATGCGTACCCATAGACAAAGGAGATTTTGAATTTCGTCCCACTAAGTTAGATCACTGTTTTGAATTTTTACCTATTATTTTAAAAACTGAAAGCAATGAACACCTTGCGTTTCTTGATCCCACGACAATGATCATATCTCCGACATCTAAAAAGGGTCCCTGCGAAGAATTTAGAAAAATAATTATTCAGATAAATGATCAGACCTTAGAAGTTGATCAAATTGAAGGGAAAATTACTTCGGTAAAGCCAAGAATATTAAAGCCCCATGACGTAAAGATGAATTTTGTTGATTTTATTCCAAGCATTGAGTCTCATGCATTTCATCAACTAGTCCTTTTGAACATGACTGATATTAAAGATCATGCTTTTGTAAGTAATTTAGTTAAAGTTAGTCAAATGACTTACCAAATTCATGAAAAAGATTCTATTGTGTCAACAGCTGTGTCGAATGAGTGGCAAGAGGTTGAAAACCAAATTGAGAAAGGATTAATCGGTGATTATAAAAGCATTTGGGAGACAATTATTTCAATTTTAGTAGTAATTTTAGCGCTAGATTTTGGATTAAGGTTCTCGATGATTATTGCTCAAATGTATGCGGGTAATGGGCGACTAGGTAGACTTATTTTTGGATCCGAAGTTCAGAAGGCTCCACCCCCTAGGAGAATGTTAGACATTCGTCGAGTACCAGATCCCATTGTAGAGATGGATGAAGTTTATGAAGAACCAGTAAACAGGCCATTATCTATTTCGTGGCCTCCCTCGATAAGAAACAACGCGAATTCCAATACCTTACCAAGAAGCACTGCAAATACAAGACCTAGGTCCACCATAGGGATTAATAGAACTAGTGGATTTATAGGAACTTTAGGAGCAAATGCTAATACTGTTGTGATTGATGTCAGTTTAAACAGTATTCCAGTAAAATGTTTGATTGACACCGGTGCAATAACCTCTGTAGCAAATATAGCACTCGCAGAATGGCTAGGAACAAAAATTTTTAACACTGAAACATACCTTCAAAGTGCCTCGGAGCATTCCATGTGTGCCAAACAAGCCACTAAGGTTCAATTAAAAATAGCAGGTGTGTTAGCTGAGATTGTAATTCATCTTTTTAATGATAAGTTTCACTGGGATAACCACGATTATCATTTCATCTTAGGCTGTGATGCAATGGCACTGCTGCCTCCTTTTGTAGTTGATCTTAGAAATAAGTTGTTTCGCATTGAAGGGAGTCAAATATGCATTGAGAACAGAATAAATAGGCCATTAAGAAATTTAAAAATATATTCGATGGAGACTTGCGAGATAAGGCCCAATGAGCAATGTCTAATAAAAGCTAAGATAAATTTCCCTGAACTGCTTAGGCATAATATTTGGATACACTCAATAGATGATAGGCTTGAAGAAGAAGGATTAAGTTTTGTGCCAGTAGTAGCCAGGCCAGAAGATGGTGTAGTAATAATAATTTTAGCCAATCCAACTGGGGTAACAAAAAGATTATTTAAAGGAAAGACATTAGGTCTAGCAAGTGAAGTAATTAAAACAGAATCTGAAAATATCTTATCAGAAACTGTTTATGATGAAGATATACAAGAAATCTTTTCCTTAGGGAAGACCGGGGTAACTATTGATCCTACCTATAAGATTAATTTTGATAAAGCTACGGTAAAGGGTGAAGATCTTAATAAATTAAAAGAACTTTGTGAAGAGTTTGAAGACATTTTTAGCAAAAGCCAGTATGATATAGGAAGTTGTACAGCAGGCGAACATGATATAATCACAACATCTGAGGAACCAGTTGCTTCCAGACCGCATCGAGTACCTTTTAAGTATCGGGATGAATTGCAAAAGCATATTGATCAATTATTAGCCTCAGGGGTCATGGTTGAGTCTGATACCCCTTGGGTTTCTAACATTGTATTAGTTCAGAAAAAGGATGGTGGGCTTAGGCCATGCATTGATTTTAGAAAATTAAATGAAGTAACTGTCCCGGACCATTTTCCTCTCCCCAGGCTTGAAACAATTTTAGAAAAAGTTGGTAACTGTAGGTACTATTCTTCGCTTGATCTCGCTAGCGGATACTTGCAAATTAAACTTAGTGAAAGAGCGTCAAGGAAATGTGGAGTTATTACAGAAGACAGAATCTATCAGATGGTAAATTTGCCTTTTGGACTTAAAAATGCAACTAGTGCTTTCGCAAGAATAATGGCGCATGTTTTAACAGGGCTTGATAATGTCATTGCATATGTTGACGATATACTGATTTTCACTAAGTCTGATAATTTTGAAGAGCATATTAAAGCCTTAAGGAGTGTGTTTGAAAGATTTAGGCGCTTTAATCTAAAATTAAGTCCCAAAAAGTGTGTCTTTGCTTCGGCAAGCATGGAGTTTCTGGGTTTTATTGTAAATTCGGCAGGATATACCCCTAGTTTAAGAAAAACGGAAACAATTCTAAACTTGAAAGTGCCCACTTCGGTCAGAGAGGTTAGGCATGTGATTGGAATGGCAAATTTCTTTAGAAAACATGTGCAAAATTTCTCTACAATAGTTGAACCATTAACAAGATTAACACGAAAAGAAAAACCATTCACTTGGGGCGAGGAGCAGCAAGAAGCCTTTGATAAAATTAAGAAAATATTATCTGAAAAGCCAGTTTTAATTTTCCCTGATTATTCAAAACCTTTCCATATATTTTGTGATGCGTCGCAAGTAGGTCATGGTGGTGCTTTAATGCAATGGGATGAAGAGAAAAAGGTCTATGGAGTTATTTGCTACTGCAGCAGAACTCTTTCCAACGCAGAAAGAAATTGGCCACCTGTTCAGATTGAGTTAGGAGCTATTATTTTCGCGCTTAGGCAATTTAAACCTTTTATTTTCATGTCAAGTATTGAACTTCACACTGACCATAAGCCTCTGGCATTTCTCTTGAAAAAAGCTGAAACTCACCAGCATCTAGCTCGCTGGCTTGTAGAATTGCAGAACTATAATATTAAAATAGTACATATAGCGGGTAAACAAAATACTCTGGCTGATGCTCTTTCGAGAATTCCTCATGAAGATTTAACACCTGAAGAAGTTGATAAAATTAGTGAATTGGAAGACATAGCTGAATTCCCTGTTTGTTTAGCCATTGAAAGTAAACCGAGAGTAGTCCACGAAGTATTCGCATTAACGTTGTCTTTAAGGTCCATTGAGGGTGAAATGCATCAAGTTGATATTAGGAATGAACAAATGGAAGACCCTGAAGCATCGATTTTGATAGAATTTTTGAAAACAGGAAATTTCCCTAATGACATAACTGAGGGTGAAAAGGATGAGTATGCAGCCTTGGCAAAAGATCTTTGTTTGGAGTCGGGTGTGCTTTACCATCACTACAAGGATCATAAGCCTAGAATCTATATTCCTATTTCGCTTAGAGCCATGATTTTTGATTCGTTCCACACAACTAAGTTAGGTGGGGGACACATGGACTTTGGGAAAACCTTTAGAAAATGCAAGAAATATTTTTGGCCCAGAATGCACTCAGACATAGTGACTTGGTATAAGCAGTGTATTACCTGTCAGCTTAGGCATTCTCCAAATCCTCCATATAGAGCTGAGATGTGCATGCCACCAGTAAACACGCTTTTTGCCAAAGTTGGTCTTGACTTGGCCGGACCTTTTCCTAAAACACAAAATGGTAATAAGCATATTTTAAATATTGTATGTTGGTTTACCAAGTTTGTGATATCTGTACCAATTCCTGATGCAAGGGCGTCTACCATAGCTTCGGCTTTCCTCAAGCAATGTTATTTACGTTTTGGAGGTTGCACTGAATTAATAACAGACAATGCTTCGGCTTTCACCTCAGATTTCTTTAAGAGTTTATGTGCAATGCTTTATATTAATAAAACTTACGCTATTCCTCATTGGAGTCAGGGCAATGCTGTGACAGAAAGATCATTCAGGACGTTCCATAATATACTTGCCAAGTACATCACCAGTGATCAGCCTGATTTTGATGAACATTTAGAGTTCGCTAACTTTTGCTATAACACCTCAGTCCACCAATCGACAAATGAAACTCCTTTCTTTTTAATGTATGGACGTGATCCAATATTCTGTGTTGATTTAATTTTAGATCCCAGAATAAGAGAACCAATAGCCCTAAATGATGAGCAAGAGATAAAGCAGAAGCTGATCGTGTCCTTAAGATGCGCATGGAAATACGCGGCAGAAGCTAATAGCGAAGCACAGCTAAGAGTAAAGGCACAATATGATAAGTTATTTAGGAATCCAACAGTTACAATAGGTGATAGGGTACTTCTTCGGAATTATACTGGAAAAGTCGGGTCTTCAAAGAAATTCCATCTTCCTTGGAAAGGTGTATTTCGAGTCATTGAAATTAATGGCGTTCGTGTGACAATAGTGAGTTGTAGTTCACCCCAATCTAACCCTAGAATAGTTCATATCAACCAGCTGAAGAAATGTATAGAACCCTTACCTCATGAACCCGTTTGTACAACGCCTAGGTTAGAAAATGAGGAATTAGAAGCGTTAGTAGAGGTTAACGCAGAGGAAATAGTTGACATGCCTGGATTTTCACATAAAAATGTTGCTGAACCGAATGTAGTTGTAGAACAAAGTAGTCAAGCTGATGAAATATTAGGACGTCAGGGATTAGGTAGATACAATTTAAGAAGAAACCCAAAGCAAAAGATTCTCACAATAGCTTCGGCAATTGCAAGGAAAAATATATAAAATTAATATATATATATATAATAATAATAATAAAATAAATAAATAATAACTAAATAATAAATAAATATAATAAATAAATATAATTTTTGTAAATAAAATATAATTTAAAAAAATTATTAAAATTCCAATAAATATAGATGAAACAGCCAGTCATAACTACAGCGCTTGATGGAACAAAATTGGCTTTATTTTTTACTAAGGTTTTTGTATTCTCAAATCATTTCAATTGTCTACTTACAATCGATGGAATTGATTATTGTTGTACAGAACAATACTACATGTATTATAAGGCTCTACTGTTCGGAGACTTTGAGTCGGCTCAACAAATTCTCTCCACCAAAAACGCGGCTTTGATTAAAAGAATTGGATCACGAATTAGAAATTTTGATCATTCTAAATGGAGACGTGTTTCTATCCTAATTATGGCAATTGCTAATTGGTTTAAATATAGTCAGAATCCGGAATTAAGAAAGATGTTATTCCAAACTGGCCAATCACTTTTGGTCGAAGCGACCTCGCGTGATCTGTACTGGGGTTGCGGAGTGGACATCCATTCTCCGAAAATTGTTGAGAAGAATAGATGGCCCGGGAAAAATGTTCTTGGCATTATTCTGACCGATATTCGAACGAGGCTTCTGAGTTAGTAGTTTAAGTATTTATAAGTATCTAAATTAAAATAAATTGAAATAAATTGAATAAACCTGATATCCAAAAATAAATTTAAATTAATGAAAAATAAATAAATGTTTTACAAATCTAATCACCCTTTTTCAGAAATAGAAATGGAAAAGAGACAACAAATTCTGGATCTGAATAATTTGGTTGAGTTCCCGCCATTATCCTCAACAATTTTACCTACTAACTCTCCCAAGTCCACCAGTATTCCTCCGGCTGCTATGTCGAAGTCATCAGCTGATAATAGTCCTCCAGTAAATCAGCCGAGTTGTTCCACCAGTAGTTGTTCCACCAGTAATATACAGGCTTCGGCCATAAAACGGAAAGAAATGGAGAAAGAGAAAATTAATGAAACCACGGAAGAAATGCCTAAAGAAAATGTTGAAGAAAAAGAAAAGAAGATAGTAGAATACCTGATTTGTCAGGTGGAAGAAAATGGAGTCATTGGAGCTCGTTTCAACCCAACTACGAATAAAAGCTGGCCACATTTTGTTCTGATAAAGAATGAACTGGCAGAGAAGAGTGATGGTTTTGTTGCCAAATTACAGCTCGGAGATTCGGTTTGGGTATCTGAGTTTGAATGGCGAGAAGGCTACAAAGTGTTGGCTAAGAATGCTGGAGAAGTGACTCGGTACAGGAAAATTTGGTTCCATAGTCGCATCAATAGTCAGGCCACAGTCTCTTGTATTGAGTTCATCTCGTATGCAGAAAGAGTTGAATGTTCTGGTGTTGTTATCAAGATTAAAGAAACCAAAGATGTCAGGTCCTGCTGTATTGTCATCGCTTCGAAACTTCAAGTCTCCACTCGTTGTTATCGTCGTCAGTTGATTGGACTAAACTTAAATGAGATTGAAATTGGTCAATTAGTTAAAGTTTCGGTCGCTAAATTACCTGCAAACTTTCTTGTCGATGAATCGTATGTCCTCCCACACATGACTGAATACAAAATTGGTTCTGAAGAAGTCATTCAACAAGGAATGGGTACTCTTGGAACAGTAGAAGCACACGGGCCTTGGCCATATAAAAGGAATGGAAAAAATATATTTTACCCTCTGTTACCTGAAATGACACAGAATGAAGTTGAATTGTCTGAAGGTATAATGAGTGCAGCAATTGGTTTTTCGTATGAAGATGAAAGAAGGAAAATTGTTGAAAATAGGTTCGAAGGCATTGCTATTTTTGTTGATGAACTGTTTCGTCTAGGTTTTACTGAGATTGACAGTGCAAAGGTGAAAAATTTGAAGGATGTTTGGAACGAAGATGACCAAGTAGTCTTGAAGTCAGAGATGCATCTTCCAAGTTTTGCATCTGGTGTCATTAGAAAGATCGAGGTTTCTCAGGTCCAGTCCTTCGGGAACAAGAAATTTGACTTTTGGGTTAGTGTGAGGGTTGTTAATGTCCAGGAGCGAAAGAACAGAGATGTCGAGGAAGAGTTAGAAATTGCCAAGGATGGAGGTTTCATTGTAGTTCATCCGTTTTTGTTTAAAGGGTTGGAGAGTCGTCGCGAGTGCTTTGATTTAAATATGCCATCAACCTTATCCTTGCAAGACACTAACCAAGGAAGACTTCTTCGTGCTTTACTGGCCAGAGAATTCGAAGTCGATGATGATGTGGATGACTGGGATGCTTCGGCAGTTGAAAGGATTCACCCATTAATGAGATTATTGAATAGAAAACAGCAGGAAACGGCCAAAATTTTGTTGGAAGAGGGTTGTAAATTTGTGTTCCAACAGGCTCCGCCTGGAGTTGGAAAAACGCACGTAGCGTCTGTTGTTGTTGCCATAATGTTGTCCATTGTGACTAATGTTAAGGTAGCAGTTATCACAGCAGCGAACTTGCCTTTGGCAAAGTTAGCTCGTGAGTTGGAAGAAGTATTAGGTAGCCCTGAGATGGAGCGTTCAGGAGCTGTCGCTTTCTTCTCGGGTTATGCTAAAGATAAGTATTTTGGTATGATTAACGAGCTTCGGCAGCATATGTTAGTCACCAAATTGAAGTCAGAGGAAGTTCTGAGGAATCTTGGAAACTCTGATATGAAAGAAATCGACCAATATTGTGAAAATTTTGAACGTAGGCCAAGGTTAACCAATGAATGTAAGATGGGGTCTCTCCTTGCAGAGCTCTCCAGACTACGCATTGTGTTTGCCACGTCATCCATGGCAGAGGCAATGGTGAATTCCTCGTTGCTCGATACATCAGTTCTAATTTTTGATGAGGCAACTCAAGGAAGTTTTACTGAGCTCGCTCATCTTATTTGTCGTCTTCCTAAACTTGAAAAGGTGTTGGTCACTGGAGACCAACACCAACTTGGTGTTCATCTCCAGAATTTGCCTAAGTGCCTCCACTATGGCTTCGGCCTGGAGAGCATGGTCGAACAGTTGGTCTTGTCGACTTTGGTTAAGCATACTAGACTGACTGTCTGCTATAGAATGCACCCTCTTTTGGTAGAAGTTGTCTCGTATGCTTCCTACGAGTCGCATGGAGAAAATATTGAGGCAGGCAGAGGTGAGGATGAAAGAGCGTTGTTAACAACCTCCCGATTCCCCCTACCAATGCAGAATTGTCCGATTGTGCTACTAAATATTGTTGGAACTTGTCGTCAGGATATTATTTCCCATTCTCTCACCAATGATGAGCAAACTGCTTCGGCAATTCAACTGATTTCCTCCTTGTATGAAAAAGTCTCGCCAAATATTTCCGTCGTCGTTATTTGTTTATATTTGTTTCAAAAGGAATGCATCCAAAAGGAGTTTGAAAAATTGAATTGGAATGTTTTGGTAGTTAGTGTTGATGGGTATCAAGCCCAGGAATGTGATGTTGTCGTACTTGTCACTACGAGATCCTCCAACAGAAGTGGCGGCCTTGGTGATTCCTCGGACTTCTTGAGAGATGATTGTCGTGCAACTGTTGCCTTGAGTCGTGCCAAGCATGGACTTTTCCTCGTCGGTGACATCGAGACGTTGAGAGGTGGTAAAGTATGGAGCAGGTTTATTGATCGTGCTTCAGATTTTACAATGGTTGTTGGTCAAGAGTATTTGAATGTCCTCCGAAGTGGTTCTTGTAAACGTGATAGGTTTGGCCAGCTGTTGTCCGCCAGTGGGAGAGTTGTAGCTAACTTTGTTGATGAGGTGGTTCCCCAACAGCAGCAACAACAACAACCTTCAACGAGTGGAATGGTTAGAAATGAAACTTGGAGACGAGATGGACCAAGTACTAGTGGAGCTGAAGATTGGTTTGAAAGAGATTTTAATGATTTAAATATAAATAATACCACATACTATACTCCCAATTTTAGGAAGAGACAAGCACCCAATGTATGGCAACAATGGCAAGGAACTACTTTTGTTAGAACCGATCAAATGCAGCAATGTTACAAATGTGGAGGCCATGGACACATCGCTCGCGAATGCATGGAAAACAATTATGGAACTTGGCGCAAAGACTCATGGAGAGGAAGAGGAAAATATTAAATTAATTTGTTTTTTTAATTTATTTTTATTCATTTAATTTGTTAGAATGAGTTGAATGTTTTTAGGTTTTAAACACATACAATTTGTCCCCCATATTATTTGTATTTATTTAAAATTTTTTTTTGTTTTTAGACAAATTTCCCATTCTCCACCTCCCCCTTTCCACAATTTTTCTTTTAAATGTTTTGAATTTACTAAAATATTAACACTAGGACACACTAATGTATTTTAAATTATTGTTTTTTTTTACCCCAGAATTTCTCTTATAACTTAAGCCTTAAAAATAATTTAAATTTATTTTCATGTTTTCATTTTATATCAATTATGCCTGTCAAATAGATTTTTTTTCTCTTTCCAAAATTTCTCAAAATGTCATTTTTTTTTACACACAAAATTTTCAACTTATATAGAAATTTCATTAAAACCCTTCAAAAATTTTTTTTTATGATTTTAAAAATTTGCTCTAATTAATTAATTCATTATTTTTCAATTAATTATTTTGTTTGCCAATTTACATTCAATTTTACTTCCCTCCATATCTCACTTAAGATTTTTCAAAAATTGTTTTTGTTAATATTTATATAATTCTCCCAACCTTATTTTTAAATGCTAGAATAATTTTTGTTACTATTTATTCAACTTACTTAAATCCCAAATGCCAATTTTCACATTACTTAATATTTACACAAATTGAAATTTTACCCAAATTTATTTTTGTCAGATCATTTAATTGATTTTTTGCCACTTTTAAATCAGCCTTACTAATTTCATAAGAATGTATTTTTTTAGCCATTTACATTCCCACAAATTTATTTGTTATTTAATTTTACTTAGGTAATCTCTGGATCCTTTTTTTAAATATTTTGACGCATTTTTACAATTCCAATCCTTATCCCACTTAAAACACGTTTTTAAAATTTTAATGAATATGCTCATACTAGGTTAGCCAAAAACAAGGAATACCCCAGAAATATATAGACTTTACCCACAATAATTTCTAAACTCTTAAAGAAAAATAACCCAACTACTAGAAAATGACCATGTAAAGAAATACACGAATCAATAAGCAACTTTGAAAGGAAAATGTAAAATAAGAGTGGACCAGGGACGGTCCAAAAGGAAAGGAAAGAGAGATGCTCGAAGAGCATGGAAAGTAAAAGAAAGAGAAAACATCATGAAAATAGGCTAAGCCAGGCATCAGAGAGCTTATTGATTCGGTATGAAAAGGGAAATGGTCAGGTTACTAGTAGGAAGGAAAAATGTTTTTAAAAGTGAAGAAATTAGAGTCGGAAAAGTCTAGATAGAGACCAGGGACGGTCTCATGGGGAAAGGGACGTGTAAGGTAGAACCCGGTATTGAGCATGTTCGGAGTTTGTGCTTTTGGAGTTTGTATTCATATCCCTTTTATTTCTATTTCATGCAATTTTAAATCCCTCCCCTTTTTCACACTTGATTTCAATCACTTTATTGTTAGTTAGTTAGTTTTTTGTTTAGTAAATATTATGAACGTGTATTAAATTATTAATAAGGATTTCCACCAGCTGGTGTGTGTGTTTGTGTATATTTGAGTAAAGGGGAATTGCTGAAGGACCTGATCAACCCTGAAGCTCTTCCTAGGAAGTCCAAGTATACTCCCCTCCCAATATTCCTCTATATTCTGGGTATGGATTCAGCACGGCTTCGGCCCTATGGATTGGAAAATATGAATGAGGGCTGAACATCTTTCTATAAGAAAAATGTATAAACCAAATAATAAAAATTAATATTATGTAGAATTTGTGACATTTTATTGGTAGATACCAAGATTAGTGGATACAGATCCGAAAAAAGGTCGGACTATTGTAATATATAGCTTGTGATAAAGTTTGTATTGTGTTATTCCTTGTACACACCGCAGTCAATGATATACCAGTTGTACAGTAAGGTCCGGCCTTTAATAATAACCTTATCTTACCTTGGCACACTTGACATATCTCGACATCTAAAATTAAAAAAAAGTTTAATTGACTAGTAATATGCAGTCATCCAAAAAATAACAATTGCCGTAGCGAAATCTAACCAATCTGACTAAATTTAATAAACTAAAATAGTCAGTATCCGCAAATTTGAGATTTGTAGAATGTCAGCGGTACGTTTGGAGATTACCACTAACAGACAAACAACTCAAATCCTTACCCGGCTCCGATTCTTCTTAATATATAATTTAAAATTTAAATATTTATTTATATTTTTAATTTCCAGTTGATAATACTACGCATCAATTGAATTGACGTAATCAATTATATATTGTTATTTTATTTTTGGATACTGATTAAATCAGCAAATTAAATCAGCAAAAATCGGACCTAATTTACTCTTTATTCGCCTAATTTACTTTTCAGTTTTATTAAATTTGTTCAATATCATTCTATGGCGAATCATCTGCAAACTTCTTTATTTTTTGGATGCTGTTCATTATACAGCAAGTAACCTGTAATAACCTCTAAAAAATTCCTCGATTCCTCTAGGTCTCTTCGCATGTGCCTATTCCACGTTGTCTAAATTTGTGTGTTTCGAATTATTCCAAATTGTAATTCATTTGGATCGGGTTGTATGGTAGCATAGTCAATTATACATACTTCGGTCTGGTCTCATTCCATGATAGTTCTATTCCTTCTCCCATACAATGAATAGGACTTGGAGCGCAAGGAGTGGAAAGCAAGGAAATGGGCGCAAGAATGAGACTTACTGACAGAAGACTAACAGAAAAACATTAACCTCTCGAATGACTAAAGGCCTTGGCCCTTTATAATAAGTATTTACAACGTTCGAAGATTTTTTTCGAAGCAACTCTGATGTCGGATAAATAAGCCATCTAAATGGCTTCCAAAAATAGTAAACTGAGCTCGAAAATCTTATGTCAAATAAAGATAATAAATCCATTTAAGCATCTTTTAATGTAAATAATAGCATTATGTAAATAATTTTTAGTCTATTCTGGAAAAGAGAGGAAATAAAAAGCGGCTTGACTTTTGACATGGTTGGGAGAAATGTGAAGTAAGAGATTTTTAAAATAATCTTGAAAGGGAGTGAATTTAACCAAAATTTACTTAATGTTATTTAACTATTTAATTTGTAATTTTAAAATTTGAAAGGGTAATTCAGTTGGCGGGATTTTCCATATTTTTTTATTTTTTGGAAGCTTGAACAGTGTTCATAGCTATTTTTTTCGTTACGCGAATCATATCCATCAGAATTGTTTTTCTATTAGAGAGGATTTCACGGATTAAGAGGATGTGGGATTTGTTGGAGTAGAAGGACAATTGGATGGATCAATAGGATTAATTAAGCTTTGGAAGAAAGTACAAATAACCTTGACGTGGTTTCATAGTTTGCTGGTTTTATCGGCTAAAATTGAATTTTAATGTTTCTGAGGTACCACTAATTAAATGTGTGTACCGTGTTATGTCCTAACTTCAATGTAATATTAACACCTTGGGACCTGGTGGGGCGAACCATTTTCCAAATAACATATTATCTAAAATTGAGGTATATCTATTATTGAGTGATGTGCAAGGCATATCTTGTTACCCGATTTTACACAATATTAATAAGTCAAGTTTTAGTTTTATAAATTCTGCAATAAATTTCTAAAGTTATGTGGTTGTTGAGTGGTTTCGTTATTTTTTGTAAGCTTTAACAGTGTTCAAAGCTATTTTCTATCTAATTAAACCTGTATTTACTTTGTAGGTGACTGTGGCCGTGTCTAAGTAGAGCTCTATAGTTGAGCTAAGTAGATATAGAGAGCAAAAAAGTGAAGCTCTAATTTTCCAACTTAACTAATTAACATTTATTTTTTCAAGTTTTCGCCCATTTCGTGCATGTTGAGAAGTAGAAGGCGGTAACAACGTTAATAAAGAAACCAGATAAATCGTGTCGACGCAGAAGACCCACAGACAGAAGACCCAAGGACAGAAGACCCACAGACAAAGGACCCACAGACAGAAGACCCACAAGGACAGAATACCCACAGACAAAAGACCCACAACTTTTTTGTTTTCCTTATATTTTGCATAAATTTTGGCGCGAGGAATGTTGTTAGTTCTACATATTTGTTTTCCTAATGAGAGGTTGAACCAACAACGGGAAAGTTGTTTCAATATTAGGGAAGGTTGTTCCAACAACGGGGATGTTATTTAACAATGGGGAGTTTTGTTGCAACAACGGGTGAAGCTGTTCCAACGATGGGAATATTATTGTCCCAATTACCGGGGAGCTTGTTTAACGAAGAGGGATCTTGATTTCCCGGATTTTCGGGATTTTGATCCGGAAAATCCGGTCCATGTCGTGTCAAAAAATAAGATATAAAAAATAGTAAATATGAAAATAGCTAATTGGCCTTCCCAAATTCTCAGAATTCGCACCTGTGTCACTAAAAAAAGTAGAAATCTGGCTTCTTGGTCTTTCAAAATACCCAAAATTCTTGTCAGTAACGATGAAAGGAAAAAGTAGATCAAAGGGATATTTAGGATCAAGGGGTATTTAGGATTAACTGGATTATAGCGAGAGTTAGTTAAGTCCCATGAAGGGACATAGAAGGATTAATTATTTATGAGTAAATGGAGGGATATCGGTGGATATAAGCGGATTAGTGGAATTATAAAATCCTAAAAAGTTTACAACCCTTGAAATTCACTGACATATCCGATTTACTGGTTAAGAAAGATATAGGAGTATTCCTTCTCCTGGTTCCTGTTTACACAATTTACGGATAAGAACAGATATCGGTGGATTTGAGATCTTACCCCTACATATATTCTCTATATCCCACGCTATTCCTACATATCCCAATTAATCACCAGACTCTTCAAATCACTTTCAAATTTAATGATCTAAATCACACTCATCAATAAAATTTAACGGTAAAAATTTTATTGGTTAGCCTTAGAATTAATTTTGTGCCTTGAAAAATTAGAAATCTCTTTCAGAAATTTCAGAAAAAATGAAAAAAAATTTTTCTAAAGTTTTAGTTAAAAAATTTTCTTGTGGGTCTTTTGTCTGTGGGTATTCTGTCCTTGGGTCTTCTGTCTGTGGGTCTTCTGTCACTACGCCTACGTCGGTAGACTGTTTTTATTGTTGTTAGTGCTGAATCGAGAAAAAGTACTGAGGATTTTATGTTCTTTTGTTCCGGATATATATTCGGATCATGATTGATAAGACAATGTTTGGTAGAAGTAGGGGTCCATAAATTTGCTTAATATTTAATTTGCAAAATTATTAGGTATTTGGGTGGCTTAATAAATTAAGGAAATTAACGAACAACTTGAGCTTTGCCTTCTTAATTTTTTGGGAGCTATAATCATAATATAGCTAATATCTATCATTAATAGAGTTTACGGTCTGTAATTGAAGAAACATTCATTTTAATTTCAGTTTTCTTAATTTTTCGGGTCTTGTGATAAATTATTGATATGTGATCACGGTCTAGAGTTTTTTGAGCGGCTCCGAGCGGAAAGTTTCCTTTTTAAGTATTTAAATAGTGGTCAGAAATTGTGGTCAGAAATTCTTCCTTCTCAATTTCATTATTTTTTCCTGTGCATCATCAAAAGAAAGCATTAATTAAGAAAGGATTCCTGGGGGAGTCACCTTAATTCTGCGTGAGTAGGAATGAAAATTGAGAACGAAGTAGTGATTGAGAAGGAAGTTTCCCCCTTAGTAGAGTTTTTGACCATTATTTACATTCATAAGGAAGGAAAAAAATGGAAGGGGAGGGGGATAAAGTGAACTAGAAAATTTCCGCTTATGTTGTTGAAAAATGATGATCAGTCTAAAGAGCAGTTATTCTCTCAAGTCGTTGAGGAAACACTAAAAATTTAAGTTAATCGCTTAAGCTAAGATCCCATGATTAAATTAATTCCCCTCCATACTGAATTAACCATATCACATATATTATTCTTATTTGCATAAATTTGTCTATGTAAATCTATGAAATCGTGTTTCCGTTTCGCTTTGGCTCTAATTTTTTGGATGTTGATTGAATAAATTCAACAAATATGCAACTCTAGGTAGCAAACAATAATACTTATTTAATACTTATTTAGTGTTCTCGTGAAGTAATTCGCTCTAAAAGAGCTCCAGCTATCCAATAAATTTATTTACTGCTCGATCCTTAATTCTAGCATAATGTTAGCTGAACTATAAATTCAGCTTCCAAAAATATTAACACTTCCGAAGAACTTCTGAATAATTTAAATGGATAGGCTGCTAATCTTTTGCTCGTAGAGAGATTCGTTCCTTCGTTAATTTTCTTGATTATATTAGTTATGGATAGGCGTCTTATTATCTCATCCGCCTATTTTTATCCTTCTCTGCCCTGAATAGTGTATAAATTTAATTAAATAATTTATATAAACACATGTAATTAGGAGAGACAATAGGCTAATAAATTGTTAGGATAATTTGAAAGGCATGAAGTTGAGTAAAGTCCTTCCAAGCTCAATATTTCCTGCGAATTCTTGATTTCCTCAAACTATTCCACCATGTTAAGTATTAGATTATTTATGTATTTATTAATTTATTTAGGAATTTATGGAATCGATCATCTTCCATATGTTGGCTGTAATTTTTTGGATGTTGATTA
This sequence comes from Meloidogyne arenaria, assembly GCA_036172955.1. Classification (NCBI taxonomy): domain Eukaryota; kingdom Metazoa; phylum Nematoda; class Chromadorea; order Rhabditida; family Meloidogynidae; genus Meloidogyne; species Meloidogyne arenaria. Next base: position 1,738,946 of record JARQAB010000019.1, read on the forward strand.
AATAAATTCAACAAATATGCACTTTCATGTTGTACGGATGCTTCGTGTCCGGTAGTCTCGTCAGAGGTTAGTTTCGTCAGAGGACATTTTCGTCAGAATTAGTCTTCGGAGCGCCTGAAAGGGGGGGGGAAGGAAGGAGGAGGACAAGATGAGAAAACGTCGGGTTGGGATTGGGGTGGCGCAGAGGACTCTCCCTAATCTCAATAATTAAGGTAACAAATATTTATTAGCATCAAAATATATGAATTAAATAATCAAAATTAAACAAGGATAAAAGGCATTTAAAATAAATACAAGGCAAAATCAAAAAATAAATTAAATCCAATAAAAATATATTTATTCCCATCTCCATTCAAAACAATTCCAAACAAAAACAAACGAAGAATGAACCATCATCTTCTTCCTTCTTCCAAACTAAGTAGTAGAGAGAAAGGGGGTGGGGCTTGGGGGTGAAAAGTGGATAAACGATAGAAAGGAGAAAGAAAGGAGAGCCTATAAGATTGAGTCGGGGATTGGGAAGAGGCTCGGCATTGGTGGGGGTATTCAAGTCTGGCATTGGTCCGTCCTGCATAACATTATAAATTATAAGTTTAATTATTGTATACTTTGAAGCATTACATCTATGAAAGTAATGCTTCAAAGTTTACTTTCAAAGTTTACTTTTTACTTTCAAAGTTTGCTTCAAAGTTTACTTTGCTCGTACTCGTTCTTCGTACCAGCTTATATTAAAAAATCAAAATATAACACAATGTCTGCCTGCTCGGCATCCAAAAAATTAAACTTGGATTCTTCCAACGAGATATTAGGACATGATAATTGCATTTATAAATCATTATTTTAATTATTGGATATCATAGAAATAAAGTAGTACGCAGACACTTCGGGGTCGGATGTATTGGAGCCTTTGAGGGTCGTGACGAGATATCTTACTTCTTAAGGGTTTAATGCCATTTAATGCCAAAATCACTTATTGAACAGACGATATTGAAATATAAAACTCAAATTGAAATATAATGCTCAAATTAATATACAGGGAGCGACAAATTTTGCGCCCCTTTTATTTTTGCCGTAACTTTTTTCTAAGTCGATGAAACCCGTCTGCAGATCGAATCTTATCAAGAAATATTTTTTGAGACAAAATTTACCTTGCCATAACTCCGCTCAAATCTTATTAATCTTGGTAATAATCGACTCGTCTCGACGAGAAGCATCGAGATAGTCTGTAATTAAGCTACAATAATTAAGTTGTAATTAACTACTTCAATTAAGCTACAAGTACCGCACTGAAACGCGAGTAACAGCCCTTGCCTGTTTTAAGATGCAGTGTTCAAATGGAGGTGCTATTCAATTATAATAAATACGGTATGTTATATTTAAAATAGTATTATAATGGTTGAATAAACTAAGAAAATTAAAGTTAGAAAATCATAATCATCTAAATGTTATTTATTCGGCTCCTTTTCTGTTTGATTTCTAATCATTTTCTTCTTTATTCTTAGTTGTTTTTTGTAACAGGCATGACATATATAATGTTCAGGCATTGAATGACGGTGCCAATTTGTTGTTTTTGTTGCTTCGCAAGTAAAACATTTTCGATCTTTCGTGATTCGCTAAAATATTTATAAATTAGAGATGAAACTTGATCTCAGGTATAAATAATTAACATATTTTTATAATTTGTCCAAGGTCGCTTCTAACTAACTTGTTTTACTTTGTCTGTGTTGCCATCTCCTACAAGTGGCAAAAGTAATGTACTCGTAGATATTTATGAAAAAAATATTGAAATTCATCTACATGTTATGTCCGGGTGTGTATGAAAGTCGACGTGCAATGATTAACAGTTTATCCAAAGAGAAATAACAATGTGTAGGCGAAGGGATTGAGCTGGAACAGACGAAGGAGATCAGGGACTAGCCAGGCTAGTATGAAAAAACTACTCATATATACTTATATAAAAGCATTGTTAATTATTAGAGCCAGGATTTTTAGGCAAATGCCTGTTTTTTTACTAGATAGGCCTGATGCAGGCATTTGCCTAAAAATCCTGGCTCTAATAATTAACAATGCTTTTATATAAGTATATATGAGTAGTTTTTTCATACTAGCCTGGCTAGTCCCTGATCTCCTTCGTCTGTTCCAGCTCAATCCCTTCGCCTACACATTGTTATTTCTCTTTGGATAAACTGTTAATCATTGCACGTCGACTTTCATACACACCCGGACATAACATGTAGATGAATTTCAATATTTTTTTCATAAATATCTACGAGTACATTACTTTTGCCACTTGTAGGAGATGGCAACACAGACAAAGTAAAACAAGTTAGTTAGAAGCGACCTTGGACAAATTATAAAAATATGTTAATTATTTATACCTGAGATCAAGTTTCATCTCTAATTTATAAATATTTTAGCGAATCACGAAAGATCGAAAATGTTTTACTTGCGAAGCAACAAAAACAACAAATTGGCACCGTCATTCAATGCCTGAACATTATATATGTCATGCCTGTTACAAAAAACAACTAAGAATAAAGAAGAAAATGATTAGAAATCAAACAGAAAAGGAGCCGAATAAATAACATTTAGATGATTATGATTTTCTAACTTTAATTTTCTTAGTTTATTCAACCATTATAATACTATTTTAAATATAACATACCGTATTTATTATAATTGAATAGCACCTCCATTTGAACACTGCATCTTAAAACAGGCAAGGGCTGTTACTAGCGTTTCAGTGCGGTACTTGTAGCCGCTCCCTGTATATTAAATTCCCATTCAAATTTTATTAAATAATTATGTTAATTTTATTAAATAAATGTCTTTTAAAAATACAAAAAATATTTATGAGAAAATTTAGTAAAAAAAAAGTAAATGTTTTATTTTAAACAAATGTCTTAGAAGTCTCTAAGACATTTGACTTGTTTAAGTAAACAAAATTTTCTCATAAATATTTTTTGTATTTTTAAAAGACATTTACAATCAACATTTTTTAATTAAAAAAAAGATTTAGTATAAATTTATTTTTTTACTTTAAAACTTTTAATTAAAAATAAAAAATGTCAACAGCTTCCCGTTCAGCATCCAAACAGCTTCCCGTTCAGCATCCAAAAAATTACAACGTGAGAAAATGGCCCAATAAAGTGAAGATAGTACGAAATGAATACAATGAACTTATAAAAAGACAAATTTAAAAATGAATATTATGAAAATTATGCAACTTTTAATGGGATTATTTTTTGCTTGGCGATTTACATAAAGACATATACTATCAAGACATACCCCCCAAAATTCACCACTTATTACTTGATGAATTTTGGGAGGATATGTCTCTGAGAGTGAAAAATTCGAATTTTAAAACGTGAATCGTAGTTTCATGTAGAGTTCGTCCGAGTACGAGTAATTTGGAAAAACCCGAGTACGAGTAAAGCCGAGTATAAAAAGTCCGGGTACGAGTACGAGTTTCAATTTTTAGGCCGAGTACGAGTACGAGTAAATCGAGTAATCGAGTAATTTTTATAAAACAGTATTTTAAAATAATTTTAATAAAAACAACACTTTTATTCATCATAAATGCTGGGTATTTGGCATTTGTTGACAGTGATGCAGGGGATCATCATCCAATCCCTCTTATTTTTTTAATCCGCCTATATCCCTTTTAATCCGCGAAATTCCATGAGACGCCCATAATCAATGCTGGCTCCGGGCTCCGGGTGGAAAATGAATGGATAATATTATTTCGTGGGATTTGTGTAGGTTATGCGGATACGAGTGAGAGGAATAAGATGAATCTCAAGGGATATCAATATTTGGGCTGATTATCATGGGATTTGGGTGTATTAAGAGCAAAATCTGGGAAATTCGAGAGATTAATTGTGATATCATTGGATTAGGTATGTCGTCGAAAGGTAATCACAAAAGGAAGAAATTCTGTCCTTGGCCTTCCAAATTTCTCTTGTGATTACCTTTTTTTTACCTTTTCTATCCCTCTCTTTTCGCTCCGCTGGCTTAAATTTTGAGAATTTCTGAAGGCCAAATAGGAACAACCAAGTTCATGAATGCCAGATCCTTCCCTTGAAATATCCGACTATCACTAAAATCCACCCAAGTCCATTCACATCCTCCAATATACACATGTCTTCGTTTTAGCGCCGCAGGCGAAAAATTTTGAAAAATTTCGAAGGCCAAGGAACAAATTTTCTTTCCTTTTCAGCGCCGCAGGCGAAAATTTTGAGAAATTTGGAAGGCCAAGGACAGAATTTCTTCCTTTTTCAGCGCCGCAGGCGAAAATTTTGGGAAATTTGGAAGATTCTTAAGCCAAAAAGCTTCCTTATTGCGCCGCAGATAGGGGCATAAAAATACTCGGTTTACGCCGAGTCTGCCGAGTATTAAGTTACCGAGTACCGGTAACGCCGAGTATTAAGACCCCGAGTAACGAGTCCGAGTAAAACAGCAAAAAACCCGAGCGAACGACACGAGTATACTCGTACACGTTCGGACTCGGACGTACTCTAGTTATAAGTACAATCATAAGAAATTATGAAAATATTAAATTATTTATTAAAATTTTATTAAAACCGAGTATTTAAGCATTTGATTTGTTGTTTGGACTCCCGAAAAGCATTAATTTTTTGGATGGCTGCATGTCAGCAGTCAATAAAATTCGTTTTATGATTTTAAGATTTTGAAATATATAATCTCGATAATTGGTATTTTTTGTTTGAGATCTCGTCACAGTTCGATCAGGCCTGAGCTACCAGACGCCTCTTAAACACCTGTATCAATCACCGGCTGAGCGACGTATTTGTTAGCAACATTATACCAGACAAGGATACTCGATTGATACAATTATACAAAATATATATTTTTTGAATTGAAAATCATTAATAAAAATCCAAAAATTAGATTTATTTAGTCGAGTCGGCGGTCCGTTGTTTAATTTTTTTGGAAGTTGGAGATACCAACTAAAAATCATTTTATTATTTGATTTTCCTAACACTGATTCGTGAGTGCCAGCAGTAAATAAAACTACGCTAGTATACAAAGATGCCTTGGGTGATTATACATATAAAGAGGGTAAGTAGAAGGAAAGCATCATAGAAGGAAAGATAATATCTGTTATACAATCGTTGAAAATTATAAAATATAAAATTTTTTATTTTAGTTTTGTTAAAACTGAGTATTTAAGTATTTGATTTGCGTTTTATTCCTATTCTTGTACAGTAATTTTTTGGATGGATGCATATAAGCAGTCAATAAATTTTTTATGAGCTTGAGATTTCGTAAGCCGGAGCCATAATACGCTTCGCAAACACCCGTATCAGTAGCCGGCTGAGCGACGCACTGTTAGCAAAATTATATCAAGCAATGACTGCCTATTGCGCTTCGGTGCTATATCATAGGTGGAAGTGCCAGATTCCCCGATATCGGTCTGTTTCTCTACATTAAGCAATTGAAAATTTTTTAACAATCCGACCCGTTATTTTCTCAACCCGATACATCACTAAACGGTATTATTGGTGAAAATAATTCAGATAGCTAAACATTTGCGAGATCTAATACATAACTAAATTAGCCTAAGCATTGCTCGGCTTGCAAAAATAAAGAAACTTAAAAAGCAGACCTGCATGATCCCTTTAATCGAAACTTACTTTTCACACTAAATTAATATAATAATAAATATTTTTAATAAATCCCAAAGTCCCGTCATAGAAGGAAAAAGAACGTAGAGTTATCGTTTGAAAACTGAACGAAAACCGTAGTATCTGTTAGGTATGTGTGGGTCTAGACTAAAAAGAGTCATTAGAGAGCAGTCTTGGTCGTTACCTGGGCTGACCGTCGCCGTCTGTCCTTATTCATTCTTGCCTTTTGCCAACTTCGTTATTCTTGTATTTACTATTTGGATAAACGTATTATTCTATTTTTGTGTTATTCTGTTAGTAAAACCTCTACATAGGACTAGGGTTGCCGTTTTCGATTCGAGCCGATGTTCGGTGCATTTTTTCGAGCTTGGTTTTTACCGATTCGGTTCGTTCCTAGCTTTTCGAGCTGAAAATCCTCTGCTCGCTCGATCTTTCGAGTTTCGGTTCGAGCGACTGGCACGCATACCTTGGACATAACAGTTCCTAAGAATAACAGAAAAAAGAGTAACTAAAACTGTGTTTTATTACAAGAATTATATGACAAAGTTGAGCAATAGGAATAAGACTTAATTTGGCCATTCATGCTTTACTAATTCAAGTATAATTAAAAGTATTAATTAATTTAATACTTTTGAGATAAGAGTTGTTTAAATTTCAAGAATGTCAAGATTTTCTGTAGAAGATTATTCAATATTTTTGTAAGTCTTAAGCAATGCTTAGGCTAATTTTAAAATAAACTTTGCATCACGGCTTTAGAAATATGTCCGAGAAAGTGTTGTCGACCATCTCGACCTATGTGAGATCCTCTTTAGTCCGTAGTAAAATTAATGATAGGCCGTGATTGGGATGGACTAATTAAATTTTGAGAATTTAATAGAGTTTTTTGAGTTACTTTTATGTCCTTGGTTTTCCCCTGCCTTTTTTTATAAATGCGAAGGGCCCATCCCTGTAACGCATGCACCAAGGTTTTAAACAGAAAATACAATAGACCCAATTTACATAATTAGTTGGTATAACCAACTTCCAAAAATTATTAGAAATTACGTCGCCATCAATAAGGCACTATTTAGTTGTAGATTAATATTCATGTTTAATTTAAATATCTGTTATATTGTAAATAGTAATAAAGAGCTTTTTTACTTTTCTATTAAATTCTCAAAATTTAATTAGTCCAATTTAACACTTTTTTCTCTATTTTAGTGTTCCGAAAAGGGCCATCTCGATCAAATCTTTATTGACTTAGGGGAAAGTTATGATGACAAAAAGAAAAACACAAGGCTGCTTATGTTATACAAAATATATAATATTTTAATATCTATTAAATAATACATAGTACTTGAATAAATATAAACGTTATCACTAGAGATGGAGCTTTATTTTTTGGAAGTTGGTTATACCAACTATAATGATTCCGGTTGGTAGAGTTATATCGAGCTTAATCGAACGACTAAATTTTTTTAGTTTTTTGCGTCTTCGGATTTTAAAATTAAAATTATGGATTGCGGTACCGCAAAAAATTTTTTCAATTGCGCCCAGCCTGCTAACAAGACGACATCTATTTTTGTTTAAGTATGTACTGGATTAAACCATATCCTAGTACATTACTTTAAAGCCTTCAAAGAGCGTATTTCTTAAGTTAAAATGAAATTTCAGTACTTAACCAACCCATGTTCTGTTAAATATTAAATTTAAATTATAGACTTTTATTTATTTCTAATTCTAGTATCTAATTTTGTAGTCTTCTGATATTTCTCGTTTTTCATCTATTGTTCTTCTTCTATGATAAAGTTTATTTATTTTTGGATGCTGATTAGATCAGCAAATTTGGTTAGACGTACATTTGTTATGGTAATAATTTATCTATTGAGACTTAACAATCTGTATTTGGACTATCTGTGTCACCTCCATCTCTCTTATGATAAAAATGTTTTTTTTCTTTGTAATACCCGGATTCCAAACTACCGGATCCGGAAAATCAGGATCCGGTCCGGATTTGAATTCTTGTTAAAACGAGCATATTGTTAGTTAAGTTAGAGTGATGGTTGTTTCTTATCTTTTGCCAGAAATTAGCAACTCTTATAGGATTATAAAAATTACAATTTGAATTCTGACTCATGGTGGGCTCAAAACTTTTTTTACACCCTAAGCATAAAAAATATAAAAAACTATCACGTGTCTTTTCTCAAAGTCTAGATACTTAATTGTTAAATATTGAATAACTGGTTTAAAGTTTTATAATAAATTTAGATAATTTAGAGCTTTTAACACACTTCGAGCATCTTGTTGTACAGATTTAGTATTTTTGGAAGCCTGAACAATGTTCAAGGCTATCTATTATTAAATGTCAAAAAGCCCCGTTGTATAATCAAAGACTCAAGACTCCCCAAGCCAAATAGCAAAAACCCCCCAAGAAAAGCCTCGAGTCAATACTCAAGATCAAATCTCTAACCAAATCATTCACTGGCAAAATCACTAGACACGAATTTTGCAAAATAAATAATATTTTAATTTTATTTAAATAATAGACAGGAATACAACAAAACTTTACGAACAACGTTTTCCAGCTTATTTGTTAGTATTTTTGGGGGCCTGAACAATCTTCATGGCTATTTATATATTTTAAAACGCCAAAAAGCCCCGTTTTTTATGCCCAAGAGACACGATTCCAAAAGACCCAATACCGAAAATAACCACAAAAAAGTCTCAGCCAATACTCAAGACCAAGAGTCTTTAAAGTCTCTACGACTTTTAATGGTATCATTAAAAGATAACCAAGTCATCCCCCCGTTGCTTTCTCGATAGATTCTGATATTTTGCTAGAAAATAGGCAACACTCTTAGCTAATTAATTTATTAATGACTAGGGATGGAATTTATAAGGATATAGGCTTATAATGCCATTCAATTAAGGATGCCATTCAAATGGAGGCGGCCATTATATTTTTAATTCATTCAAAAAAGTGTCATTCAATTGGTGGGGACGCATGTCCTAAGATAGTCCTAAGATTTTCGGTCCATATTTGACCCATATTTTTGGATTTTAGTCTATATTTCAGTACATATTTTTCGACTACGGATCGAATCTATGTTGAAATAAGGCACAAAAACGACAGTAGTCATGAACTACCAGTGTCTGACCATTGAGTTCAGATAGAAGAAAGACAGAAGTGAGCAGTTCGCGGACAGGGTCGCTTCAATGATTTATTTAAATATAAATCCGATCCCTAATCATAACGAAATCTACTCCAATAACTTTAAAATTAAATAATAATGAGCAGATGATCAAGTAATACGGTATTTATTTTTGGAAGATGGGGAAAATAAAACCCGTCTTGATCATAATCTAACCTTTAGGCATATAAAAAATATTTGAAATTCTAGTTGTAAAGACAGGAGAAAATTGCATTTTACAAAATAAATATTATTTCAATTTAATTTATTAAAATGTCTAAGAATAAAATGACTGTCGGTTTTTTAAGTAGGAAGATTTTGTCTATTTTTGTAAGTTGGATGGATATTCCAATTAAAATTTTAACTAAGCTTGGATAAAATCGACAGAAAATATTATTTTTTTTTAAAACTTTCAATATTTCTGAGATAAGTGCCAATAATGATAATATCTGATATAACATATATAATGTTTTAATTTAAATTGAATAAGATTGAAAATAAATTATCTCGATAGCTAATTAAAGGAATACTTCTGTTATTTTTTGGAAGTTGGTTAGACCAACTAAAAGTTTTGGTTGTGACTAAAAAGGATCTGATTAGCCATTAAAACTATTCTCTTAATGATACAGCTATTTTCTATAATGCAAGGGTAAATTTACAGGTTGATCACTCTGATTGGCCGACTTTTGCGGCCTGTACACTTGCGGCCCAGACATTTGCGGCCCAGACACTTGCGGCTCGCCCCCATTTTGACACTTGCGGCCCCGACACTTGCGGCTAAGAAATTTTTGGCGCAGACATTTGCGGCTATCAACTTGAGGCCCAGACACTTGCGGCCCAGACTATTGCGGTTTTGACATTTGAGGCTCCCCCCTATTGTGACACTTGCGGCCCGACATTTGCGGCCATGATTAAAAAATTAAGTAAATTAAAAATACTATTAGAATTAAAATATTATAAAATTCATGAATTTATTTTAATTAATAATAATATTTATATAATATTTAAACCCGGACAGGATCTGGTCCGCGTTTTCCGGATCCGGTGGTCCAAAATCCGGATATTTTGATAAAACCTTATTGATTCCTGATTCGGTCCGGGTCCGATATAAAAAATTTTCCCTCGTCATGGTGGAAAATAGAAAAAATTTGGGTTGGGAGACTGGTAAATTGGTTGGGATGATGGTAAAAATTTCAACCGATATTCAACCAAATATATCAAAGGCATCTATCGAATATCGAAGCGAAATGAAACAAAATTTCGATCATCTCTTGTCCGGATCCGGGTCTAAAAAATTCGGAGTTCCGGATTTTCCGGATTATGATGCCAAGGAGAATAAACGTGATTTATTGAACGATAAATTAGTATTTTTTTATTTTAATTTACTTAATTTTTTAATCATGGCCGCAAATGTCGGGGCCGCAAATGTTGGGGCCGCAAATGTCGGGCCGCAAGTGTCACAATAGGGGGGAGCCTCAAATGTCAAAACCGCAATAGTCTGGGCCGCAAGTGTCTGGGCCTCAAGTTGATAGCCGCAAATGTCTGCGCCAAAAATTTCTTAGCCGCAAGTGTCGGGGCCGCAAGTGTCAAAATGGGGGCGAGCCGCAAGTGTCTGGGCCGCAAATGTCTGGGCCGCAAGTGTACAGGCCGCAAAAGTCGCATCACCATCACTCTTCTGTTGATCAAAAATTTATGGAGAGAAAACAAGGAAAGAAAATTCAAGGAAATTATTGGGTGCGGGAGGGAAACAACATAAGTAAAGTAGTGAGTACATAAATTGATTTAAAATAATACAAGGCATGACAATTTATAAAAAAGCAGTCAAATGGCAAAATAAATGTTATTTGAATTTAAATTAATTAAATAGCATGAAAAAATAGTATTTGAGGTCCGTTAGAACGCTTTTCTCAGCGAATAATTTTTGGAAGTCCAACTAAATATTTCAGTGTACCTACTACGTATGAGGTATGTTTAAACTCTAAACCGAATCATGTTTTAATACACAAATGGATGGACAATATAAAAATTTGATTTTGGAAGCCTAAAAAAATCTATTTGAAACAATGGATGTGTAAAGGTTGATTCTATAAAAGTTGGCCAGTTTTACAAAATAAATATTATTTCAATTTAATTTTGTAAAATGTCTATGATTCAATGGACGCGTAAAGGTTGATTTTTAAAAAACTGGGCAGTTTTGAAAAATATGATTTATTTCAATTTGAATTTATAAAATGCTTAAACATAAAAAAGCAATTTGACTTTGACTGCACGCATTTTGATATTTTTTGGAAGTTGGCTAGGCCAACTAGAATTTTGCAATGTAAATATTAGGGTTCAGATTTTTAGGTTGTAAAACCTTGTGTCAAATATCTCCTTTGTTTTTCATGAACGTGGTCATAAAATATCGGCGATTTATATGTAAATTCCTTTAGACATAGGTTCCCATAAGTTCGAGGCATATGGAGAGATTTTTGCCTAAGCTTCATTAGGCATCCAAAAAATAAGAAAAGAAGAGTCGGAAATTTCACACTTTCAACTGGACTAAAGCTCTTTATAAAAATAATTATTCGAATTATTATATACGTTACTTAACATTAGTAACCCCCCCCCCCCCCCCCCCAAAATGTCTCAGTTGGAGGTGAGACATTTTGGACGGGGTATTTACCTTACCACCAACATGTCCCAATTGAGAAGTAAATTTACATCATGTCTCAGTTGAAGTGCAACATTTTATGGGTGTATATTCCCCCACAACCAGTGCCCCAATCTAGTAGTAACCTAAATCAAAGGCCATCCCTTTTGTCTCACTTAATTTTCCCGAACCACCCTGTTGTCTCAGTAGATTTTGGACGGTGTATTGTCCTACACCCAACTGTCCCAGTTGAGAATTAAGTTTCCAAAATGTCCCACAACAATTCCCAGTTGTGAAGTAAAATATTTTATGGGTGAATTTCTCCTACACTCACCTACCCCAATTTAGTAGTAACCACCCCCCAAACGTTACAAACGTTACACCCATTTGATCACCTGTCAATCAAACCTGAGGCTATAGGGGGTATTTTCTTTTGATCTTTGCCGCAAACCCTTTGTTTTTGGAAGGGTTTGAGGGTAATTAATCATGATTAATTAGGGTAATTAATCATTGATGATTAATTGCTTTTTGATTGAAATTTTGCGGGAAGTGACAGGTTTGCTGTTTTGTGGTTTCTGGGTGGTCTGTTGCAACATTTTGAGGTTAAAATAAAAATTTTTAAAGTAATATTTAAAAGTGCGGTAAAATAAAAAGTAGTTAAAAGGTTTTGGGGGCTGTGAAAATGCGGTAAAATAAAAGAGAGGTAAAAAGAAATGAATTTTTGGGTTTTCAATTATCTATGTTGGTTGATGTAAGGGAAATATTTAATCGAAGTGTTTTGAATGATTGAGAGGTGATTAGGTACATTAATAAGTATAAAGGGCGCGATTGAGAAGTGATAGGGGTGGGAATTGATAATTAAAATATGAAAAAGTTTAAAAGGGTTATATTTTGATTAATAATAAAAAGGTTTTATAAAATTAAAAATAAAACCCCAAGCGGAATCGAACCTTCACCTTTGTCTTTTTTTCGTATGCGGGAACTTTATCCATTCGGCCATATGGGTGTACATAAATTTAATTAAATAATTTGATAATTTATAAAAATTAATTTCTCTATGCATTATGGGGGATGGGGTGGAGGATTTTAAAAATTTATAAATTTCGAAATTTCGTGATTAAAATTTTAAAAAATTTAAAATTAAAAATTTAAAAAGGGAATTTTCGAAAATAATTTAAAAATTAAATTAATTTAAAAAATTAAATAAAAAATTTTTACAAAATTTTGCCAAAAATAAAACGATTTTAAAAAATAAGCGGAATTTCAAATGTAAGGGGACTTATTCAAAATGTCAAATATAAAAATTGACGGGAATTCAAAATTTAAAAATTGGCGGGATACAAAATTTAAAAGTTGGCGGGAATTCAAATTTTAAAATTGGCGGGGATTTCAAAATTAAAAAATTTAAAAAAATAAAAAACTAAAAAATTAATTAAATAAAAAATAGAGGAAGAAATAAAATTTGCAAAATTTTACAAAAAATTTAAAATGATTTGCAAAAAAGGGCGGAAGTTCAAATGTAAGGGGTTTATTCAAAATTCCAAATATCAAAATTTGCCGGTAATTCAAAGTTTAAAAGTTGGCGGGAATTCAAATTCAAAATTAAATAAATTAAAAAAATATTAAATTTAAATAAAATTTAGATTAATTAAATTAAAAAATGTGGGAAGAAATAATTTGACAAAAATTTTACAAAAAAAATAAATTGATTTTAAAAAATTGCCGGAAGTTCACATGTAAGGGAATATATGAATTATAAAGAAACACAAATTAAAAAAATCTAAGTAAATATTATTGATCTCTAACACATAGCTCCACCTTGTCAACAATTATTTCGTAATTTGTTCATACGTCTAAAATCTGGAGTATAAAAGTACAGCTTTTTTCATTTTTAATCATTTGCTATAAAAACAAAATATTTAAAATTATTATAATGTCTTTTAATAATGAAGAAAACGGACCTTCTCCAAACAAACGCCCAAGATTCCACATCCGGAATCTCCTTCCTCACTTATTCAACGACATACAAAGCGGTGCGGGGACGAAAACTTTTAAAAACTATTACCGCCAAATCGATTATGAAACTCAGTTTAACAGAAAATTTAAAATGATGGGAACAACTGGAAAGTTTATTATTGAAAAATTACCGGACAATCCGGAGGAATTATTGAGAAAAATAATCCAAGACTGCATGGATCAAACCGTAGATGAATCAAAGAATCAATCAATTAATCCAGACCGATTAGGAGCATTAATTTCTTCACAGTTACTTGATAATGATATTTGGATACCAATTAGAAAGCTAGAAAAAGATACAATAGACAACATATTAACACGATTTCAACTTGTTTCACAATCTAAGATAGAAAAGGGATCACTTCATGGACACCCCTTTACAATAAAAATACAGACGCTGGGTATTTCATCACTTCCAACAAATGAATCGATTAGAGGACGAGCACCACAAGACAATGCAACTAATGGTTTTAAACTAAAAGACGAATTATTTATTAGAATAGCTAATCAGAACAACTTATGCTTGTTCTACGCTTTGGAAATTACTAAAAAATATGTTATTAAAGAATTGGGGCATAGAAGAAATTTTAATAGATATATGCAGTACAATCATCGGCAGATGAAAGATGTTTTCGATCTTTTAAAAGCCGCAAAAATTCCTAACGATCTCCCTGAATACGATGCAGTGGTTTACGTGCCAGTTGTTGTAGATTTTTGGAATAATCAATATATGGATAATGGATATAAATTCAAAGTATTTATTTTCGGAGGTGTCAACGAAAAGCCTATATTCAAATATGGAAATGAAAATTTCAATGTTCCAATTTCCATTTTTCACTCAAATAACCATTTTGATGGATTAAGAAATGTTGGAGGAATGTTCGGGGTGAACCATAAATATTGCTTTACTTGTGAGAAGAAATTCAGAAAATCAAAGGAACATGACCTGAGATGTAAATCTCTCTGCAGATTGTGTGGACGCATTGGAAATGAACGTCCTTGCTTGGCAACAGCAAACTATTTAAGAGAATGTGATGATTGTGGGAAAAAGTATTTGAATGAAGACTGCTTTAACCATCATAAAAAAAGCAGCAATTGTCGGCAAACAAAAATTTGTGAAAAGTGCGGGGTGATATGGACAATCAAAAATTATAAAAGAGAGGAGCAAAAGAATCACGTATGTGGACAAAAATGGTGTAAAATTTGTCGGCAATATCATAGCATGGATAGAGGATGCTTTATTCGTCCATTGGAACCTAAAAAATCAATACCGTACCGTCTAGTAACATTCGATTTTGAAGCAACACAAAATGAAAAGATAAGGAATACAAATGAAGAAAGACGGCTCCACAAAGTAAATTTCATTGCCGCCACAGTAACATGCACAAAATGTATGGAAGACGGAAAAATATGGCGTTTACCCCTCAAACAAAATGGAAAGAGTTGCATAATCTGTGGAAACAATCGCTCAATAACATTTTCACATCGTCCATACTCTCAAACAAAAGTTGATAAACAAGTTGTTACACAAACCCCGCTCAGAGAATTTATTCAATGGATTCTTTTTGAACTTAACACTCAATATTCTACTATGGCATTTTCACACAATGGAGGGCGTTATGATATGGTGATGGTATTCAGAGAAATATACTTGAAAGGAGTTGTCCCGTCAATGATTCGTCGAGGTAATAAGCTTTATGAATTGAAAATTCCTCGCAACAACAAATGCAATGAAGTTATATTTCGTGACTCATATAATCTCTGTCCAGTCGCCTTGGGGAAGCTGATTGGGGCATTTGGACTGAAAGTAACTGAAAAACAATTTTTTCCACATTTGGCAAACATCTCTGAAAATTATGGGAGAACACTTCAACAACTACCTCCAAAATCTGATTATTTATATGAAGGAATGCGACCCGAAAAACAGAATGAATTCGATAAATGGTATGAAGAAGAAAAAAATCAGCAGTTTTGTTTGGACGAAGCATTGGCTGAATATTCCACAAACGATGTGCAGATTCTCACAGAAGCACTGATTGCTTTTAGAAAAAAATTTATGGAAATTAGCAAAATAAAAAATACACAACCTCAAGCATCGCAAGAAGGAATTGACATATTACGTGATGCAATGACTATAGCATCAGCCTGTATGAAACATTTTCGACTTAATCATCTGAAACCTGAACACTTGGCAATTGTTCCAGAAAAAGGGTATGAAACATGTGATAATCAAAGTGAACTTGCACTGAAATATTTACAATGGTACGAAGAGACACGAGGAGTTCATATCCAAAGTGCACATTCAGAAGGTGGAGAATATGTTGTAGCGGGGAGATACAAAGTTGATGGATATATTAAAGAAGAGGATAGAGCAATTGAGGTAAATGGATGTGTTTGGCATGCATGTGAAAAATGCTTCGGAAATGATTTGAACAAAATTTTACCAAACGGAAAAACAGTGGGAGAAATACGTGAAGATGATGGAAATCGTTTGGAAATTATACGAAAATATATAAAAAATGTTGATATAATATGGGAATGTGATATACATAAGATGCTTCGAAGAAACAAAAATATGCGAAAATCATTTGCAAATTATCATGACAAAGGCCCAATAAAAATTAGGGACTGCTATTTCGGTGGAAGGACAGGACCTTTACAAATGTACTTTGACGCTGACGCAGAACAACATAAAATGGTTTATTTAGACTTTAATTCACTATATCCATCAACAATTGCTACAACATCATTCCCGGTTGGGCATCCGAAAATTCATGTTGTACCTTTGGCAGAACAGAATGTTAATTGGAAGAGTGGAGACCAAATTCCATTCAAAGGAATTTTGAAAGTATTTTTAGTACCGCCATCATCATTGAATGTTCCTGTTATTCCAGTCAAATTTGATGAAAGATTACTTTTTCCTCTCTGCAGAAAATGCGCACTTGCCTACCCGAATGGAGCAAACATCAAAGGATACCAATGTCCTCACAATGATGAAGAGAGAGGGTGGGTCTCAACATGTACTTCAATAGAATTAGAAGAAGCTTTAAAAGTTGGTTATACAGTTACAAAATTCTATAGAGCACTTCATTATGAAAAATGGGATGAAAACTTATTTAAAAATTATGTGGCAGAATTTATGGCAATGAAGATTCATGCGAGTGGTTTCCCTGAAGGTATAGAAGGAAAAGAAAATGAGGATACATTTATAAAAGAATGTAAAGACAAATTTGGAATTGAGATAGAAAGAGAGAAAATGGTTCCAGACCAGGCTATGCGCTACATATCAAAATTAATGCTTAATTCTCTATGGGGAAGGTTCAGTTTAAGAAATGGGCAATCAAGAAGTGTAGTCATTGACTCACCCACTGAACTTATCGAATATGACAAAAATAACTCAATTGAGATACAATCTATTGATAATTTAACTGAAGAAACAATTTTACTAACTTACAAACAAAAAGAAGAATTTATTATCGAACATGATACATCAAATATGGTGGTATCCTTATGGACAACATCAGCAGCAAGGATAAAACTATTGAAAGCTATGCAAAAGGTAGCAAAAGCAGAGGGTTGCAATATTCTCTATGGAGACACAGACAGTATACTATTTTCCCATCCAAGGGATATGGAATGCCCTCTTAAAACAGGTCCCTATCTAGGTGATTTGGCAAAGGAATATGCAGGTTCTGAAATAAAAGAATATGTTGGAGGGGCGTGCAAGGCTTACGCACTGAGAATGGAAAGCAACAAAAATGCCAAAATTAGTAGTGTTCTGAAAGTACGTGGCATCACTTTAACGGCTGATGTCTGCAAAATCTTGCATTTTGACAGTTTTAAGGAAAGTGTACTAAATTATGCAAATGGAGGAGGCGACAATGAGGAAGATAATGAGCTGGATAAGCGATCAATTATGATTGAAAACCCAAACTTTATACGCCGTAGCGTGAAGGAAGGGATGGTTTACTCAACTAAAATGAGAAAAATATTCAGACCAATAATACAAAAAGGAATAATTTCTAATGACCTCAAAATTGTACATTTCGGGCAAAAATAATTTTTCCAAATGTATAGTAATATTTCATAATATTTTTCAGTTGTACTTTAATATTTTCACAATGTTATTAAATTGTATTTTGCTATTAAACAGCATTTTATTAGTTTAATTCAAATTTGCTGATAAAATTGTGATATTATTAAAATTTTTAATTTAATTTTAGGGCTAAAAGATAAGTTTAATAAAAAGTTAAGGTTTATAAGATAAAATTTATGTAAAGTTAAGGACTAGAGGATAGATTGATGTTAAAAATGATTTAAATTTGAGAGAAATATCAATATTTCCAGAAAAAATTTTAAAATGCTGGTAAAGAGGCGATGGTACTCGTGTTTATGTGGTGTTTGAGGTTATCACTGTGTGCGCACACTATAAACATGTAAATACGCACACACACATATACAATATTTTGCTGTAAATTTAAGAAAATTTGCAATAATGTTAAGATTGGTAGGATAAAATTGAAGCAAAGTTAAGGATTATGCGATACAATTCGTGCAAAGTTAAGAGATAGAAGATACAATTCACACAAAGTTAAGCAACGGAAGACACAGTTGTTGCAAAGTTAAGGAGTAGAAGAAAAAATTGATGGAAAGTTAAGGGTTAGAAGATAATAATGATGCAAAGTTAAGCTTTGTGGCACACTATTCTGGTGTAAAGTTAAGAATTTAGGATAATTTGCTGTAAAATTTCTAGTTGTACACTTTGAATAGATGTATTGTATACAAGGTTTACTGTATTCATTCATTTGTTTACAAAGGTGTACTGTCACATTTCATTATACATTTATGTGCACTCAAGCTCAGTATAAAAAAAAATTCCCAAGGATCATTAGATTTCCTAACCTACTCTTTGATATTACTGCCATTTTCTTTCAATATCTACATATCAGGGGTGCAGCTCGTCTCGCTTCTCGCCTCTCGCTTCTCGCTTTTTCTCGCCTTTTTGGGCAGTCTCGCCTCTCGCTTCTCGCTCTCGCTTTTTCTCAAAAAAACGAGAATTAAGCGAGAATTTTTTATCCCTTTATTTTTCTAATTTTTATTTTCAAGGAATAAATAAATGAGATGTCAAAGATTTGGAATTATTTCACACTCTCTGGACGAATTGCATTCTGTAAAGAATGTGATTATAAAAAAGATTTTCCGCCAAGAGCACCAACAACGACATTGGCAACACATTTAAAAAGCAAGCACCCGGAACAACACAAACAATTTTTGGATCAATCAACAGAAGTAAAGGAAAAATCGAACAAGGAAAAGGAAAAGCAAATGACACTCAAAAGAAGTTTTGAAATTCAGTCATCTTCAAAAGAAGATAATAATGAAGTAACATTGAAACAAATGCTTAGATACTTTCACCCATTTATCATGCTACAATAGCTTTACAAAATAGACATACAACAATATCGACTGTAATTCCATTGTTTCGGGTTATTGTCCATAAATTGGAAAAGGACCAAGAAAATTATCCAAATATAAAAGAAACAATTGTAAATGGTTTAAAATCAAGAATGGAAGAGAAGCGTGATATTCATGGGAACATAAAAAGAACTGCTTGGAATGAAAATAGGTAATTAGAATTCTTATATTTTCTGTTATGATAAATTAAAGAGATCTTATCATCTCTACGCTTTTGGATGCACGCTTCAAATTGTCTACGTACTTTGATGTAGAACGACAGGAAGAGTATAAGAATTGGTTAATTACAGAAGCAGAAAAAGTTATACAAATACAGGTTATTTTAAATATTTAATTTCTAATACCTAATTTTAGGCAAGAGTTTCCGATCAAAGCAATTCGAGTTCAACTAAAATTTGTGCAGTTGCTGATTTATTTAATGAGTACGAAAGAGATAATGAAATGGAGAATATGCTAAATACTCAATTGCCGTCTCCTGCTGAGCTTAATGCACATCAAAAAGCAGAGGTTGAAGTAAACGAGTATTTACATTCAAAAAGGCTGCAAATAACTGATGATCCATTTAAATACTGGTCTGGCGAAAATTCAATAAAATGGCCGTTACTGACAAAATTGTCTCATCGTTATTTCTCAGCACCAGCTACATCATCGGAGAGTGAAAGGTTTATTGAGAACAAATTTTATTTTAATCCTTTAAATTTTTAATTAGGCTTTTCTCAACTGCAGGATTGGTTGTAAGTAATTTACGCACAAGATTGTTGCCTGATAATGTCGAAAAATTGCTTTTTCTTCATAATAATTTAAAAATATACGATTATAAGTATGATTTATAAAAATATACTATTTAATTTAGGCAAATAAAATTTTTACAATTTTTTTAAAATTCTCGCTTCTCGCCTCTCGCTTCTCGCTTTTTCTCGCCTTTTTTGGTAGTCTCGCCTCTCGCTTCTCGCTCTCGCTTTTTAATTTTCATTCTCGCTTCTCGTTTTCTCGTTCTCGCCTTTCAAAATTCAATTCGCTGCACCCCTGCTACATATAACGGGAAAATTCCCCCCAGACCTTCAGAATGCTTTGAAAACCTTTAGAATTACAATTTACCTAAAGTTAAGCATTAGAAAATAATTTGATGCAAAATTTTCAAAATGTCAATGAAAAAATCCAACTTGAAAAACATCAAACGACAAAATGCCAAATTTCAAAAAGTCAAACGACAAAATGTCAACTTAGCATGTTAAGGCATGCGCATGGGGTGCACGTGTGTGTCAATACTGATGTGCGTACGCACACTCTATTCTTGGTCAAAGTTAAGAAATTATAGGATAAATTTGCTGTAATTTTAAGAACAAATATTAAATTCAATCATAGTTAAGAATAAGAAGATACAATTATGCAAATTTAATGGATAGAAGATACAATCCATGCAAAGTTAAGCATTAGAAGTTAAAATTAATGCAAAGTTAAGCATTAGAAGATATAATTGATGCAAAGTTAATGGATAGAAGATACAACCCATGCAAAGTTAAGTAACGGGGTATGCAGATTTTAGGGGTAAAAATGCAAAGCTAAGCGTCAGAAGATACATTTTTTGTAAAGTTAAGCATAAGAAGATACAATTTATGTAAAGTTAAACATTAGAAGATACATTTGATGTAAAGTTAAGAAAAATAATACAAATTTTGAGTAAAACTACGCATTTTGATAAAACTACTCGAGGCATATTGAGACATATGCTTGTGTTGAGGCATATGTATGTTATGCACGTGAGTGACCTGTCTAAACTGATGAAAACACGCATGCAAACAGCCTTTCTGGTGTAAAGTTAAGAATTATATATAAATTTGTTGTAAAGTTAAACATTAGAAGATACAATTGTTAAATGTTAAGGGATATTTGGATAAAATTGATATAAAGTTAAAAGAAATATTACATTTTGAATAAAAGTATGCAAAAATTATGGTACACAATTTTTAATGCACGCTTGTATGGAGTGTGCGTGTCTCTCTAATCTTTTGGTTTCATACTAAATATGTCAAAATTTCACTCATAATTAGTATCAATAGAATTTATTTCCTACACCTTCAGGGTCCTTTTGATTCCCAGACCTTCAGGTTTTTTTTAAAACCTTTAGAATTCTAAAAGTACAAAAAGGAATTATATCCAATAGCCTCAAAATTGTCAAATGTGTCCAATTGTACAATTTTGAGGCTATTGGATATAATTCCTTTTTGTACTTTTAGAATTCTAAAGGTTTTAAAAAAAACCTGAAGGTCTGGGAATCAAAAGGACCCTGAAGGTGTAGGAAATAAATTCTATTGATACTAATTATGAGTGAAATTTTGACATATTTAGTATGAAACCAAAAGATTAGAGAGACACGCACACTCCATACAAGCGTGCATTAAAAATTGTGTACCATAATTTTTGCATACTTTTATTCAAAATGTAATATTTCTTTTAACTTTATATCAATTTTATCCAAATATCCCTTAACATTTAACAATTGTATCTTCTAATGTTTAACTTTACAACAAATTTATATATAATTCTTAACTTTACACCAGAAAGGCTGTTTGCATGCGTGTTTTCATCAGTTTAGACAGGTCACTCACGTGCATAACATACATATGCCTCAACACAAGCATATGTCTCAATATGCCTCGAGTAGTTTTATCAAAATGCGTAGTTTTACTCAAAATTTGTATTATTTTTCTTAACTTTACATCAAATGTATCTTCTAATGTTTAACTTTACATAAATTGTATCTTCTTATGCTTAACTTTACAAAAAATGTATCTTCTGACGCTTAGCTTTGCATTTTTACCCCTAAAATCTGCATACCCCGTTACTTAACTTTGCATGGGTTGTATCTTCTATCCATTAACTTTGCATCAATTATATCTTCTAATGCTTAACTTTGCATTAATTTTAACTTCTAATGCTTAACTTTGCATGGATTGTATCTTCTATCCATTAAATTTGCATAATTGTATCTTCTTATTCTTAACTATGATTGAATTTAATATTTGTTCTTAAAATTACAGCAAATTTATCCTATAATTTCTTAACTTTGACCAAGAATAGAGTGTGCGTACGCACATCAGTATTGACACACACGTGCACCCCATGCGCATGCCTTAACATGCTAAGTTGACATTTTGTCGTTTGACTTTTTGAAATTTGGCATTTTGTCGTTTGATGTTTTTCAAGTTGGATTTTTTCATTGACATTTTGAAAATTTTGCATCAAATTATTTTCTAATGCTTAACTTTAGGTAAATTGTAATTCTAAAGGTTTTCAAAGCATTCTGAAGGTCTGGGGGGAATTTTCCCGTTATATGTAGATATTGAAAGAAAATGGCAGTAATATCAAAGAGTAGGTTAGGAAATCTAATGATCCTTGGGAATTTTTTTTTATACTGAGCTTGAGTGCACATAAATGTATAATGAAATGTGACAGTACACCTTTGTAAACAAATGAATGAATACAGTAAACCTTGTATACAATACATCTATTCAAAGTGTACAACTAGAAATTTTACAGCAAATTATCCTAAATTCTTAACTTTACACCAGAATAGTGTGCCACAAAGCTTAACTTTGCATCATTATTATCTTCTAACCCTTAACTTTCCATCAATTTTTTCTTCTACTCCTTAACTTTGCAACAACTGTGTCTTCCGTTGCTTAACTTTGTGTGAATTGTATCTTCTATCTCTTAACTTTGCACGAATTGTATCGCATAATCCTTAACTTTGCTTCAATTTTATCCTACCAATCTTAACATTATTGCAAATTTTCTTAAATTTACAGCAAAATATTGTATATGTGTGTGTGCGTATTTACATGTTTATAGTGTGCGCACACAGTGATAACCTCAAACACCACATAAACACGAGTACCATCGCCTCTTTACCAGCATTTTAAAATTTTTTCTGGAAATATTGATATTTCTCTCAAATTTAAATCATTTTTAACATCAATCTATCCTCTAGTCCTTAACTTTACATAAATTTTATCTTATAAACCTTAACTTTTTATTAAACTTATCTTTTAGCCCTAAAATTAAATTAAAAATTTTAATAATATCACAATTTTATCAGCAAATTTGAATTAAACTAATAAAATGCTGTTTAATAGCAAAATACAATTTAATAACATTGTGAAAATATTAAAGTACAACTGAAAAATATTATGAAATATTACTATACATTTGGAAAAATTATTTTTGCCCGAAATGTACAATTTTGAGGTCATTAGAAATTATTCCTTTTTGTATTATTGGTCTGAATATTTTTCTCATTTTAGTTGAGTAAACCATCCCTTCCTTCACGCTACGGCGTATAAAGTTTGGGTTTTCAATCATAATTGATCGCTTATCCAGCTCATTATCTTCCTCATTGTCGCCTCCTCCATTTGCATAATTTAGTACACTTTCCTTAAAACTGTCAAAATGCAAGATTTTGCAGACATCAGCCGTTAAAGTGATGCCACGTACTTTCAGAACACTACTAATTTTGGCATTTTTGTTGCTTTCCATTCTCAGTGCGTAAGCCTTGCACGCCCCTCCAACATATTCTTTTATTTCAGAACCTGCATATTCCTTTGCCAAATCACCTAGATAGGGACCTGTTTTAAGAGGGCATTCCATATCCCTTGGATGGGAAAATAGTATACTGTCTGTGTCTCCATAGAGAATATTGCAACCCTCTGCTTTTGCTACCTTTTGCATAGCTTTCAATAGTTTTATCCTTGCTGCTGATGTTGTCCATAAGGATACCACCATATTTGATGTATCATGTTCGATAATAAATTCTTCTTTTTGTTTGTAAGTTAGTAAAATTGTTTCTTCAGTTAAATTATCAATAGATTGTATCTCAATTGAGTTATTTTTGTCATATTCGATAAGTTCAGTGGGTGAGTCAATGACTACACTTCTTGATTGCCCATTTCTTAAACTGAACCTTCCCCATAGAGAATTAAGCATTAATTTTGATATGTAGCGCATAGCCTGGTCTGGAACCATTTTCTCTCTTTCTATCTCAATTCCAAATTTGTCTTTACATTCTTTTATAAATGTATCCTCATTTTCTTTTCCTTCTATACCTTCAGGGAAACCACTCGCATGAATCTTCATTGCCATAAATTCTGCCACATAATTTTTAAATAAGTTTTCATCCCATTTTTCATAATGAAGTGCTCTATAGAATTTTGTAACTGTATAACCAACTTTTAAAGCTTCTTCTAATTCTATTGAAGTACATGTTGAGACCCACCCTCTCTCTTCATCATTGTGAGGACATTGGTATCCTTTGATGTTTGCTCCATTCGGGTAGGCAAGTGCGCATTTTCTGCAGAGAGGAAAAAGTAATCTTTCATCAAATTTGACTGGAATAACAGGAACATTCAATGATGATGGCGGTACTAAAAATACTTTCAAAATTCCTTTGAATGGAATTTGGTCTCCACTCTTCCAATTAACATTCTGTTCTGCCAAAGGTACAACATGAATTTTCGGATGCCCAACCGGGAATGATGTTGTAGCAATTGTTGATGGATATAGTGAATTAAAGTCTAAATAAACCATTTTATGTTGTTCTGCGTCAGCGTCAAAGTACATTTGTAAAGGTCCTGTCCTTCCACCGAAATAGCAGTCCCTAATTTTTATTGGGCCTTTGTCATGATAATTTGCAAATGATTTTCGCATATTTTTGTTTCTTCGAAGCATCTTATGTATATCACATTCCCATATTATATCAACATTTTTTATATATTTTCGTATAATTTCCAAACGATTTCCATCATCTTCACGTATTTCTCCCACTGTTTTTCCGTTTGGTAAAATTTTGTTCAAATCATTTCCGAAGCATTTTTCACATGCATGCCAAACACATCCATTTACCTCAATTGCTCTATCCTCTTCTTTAATATATCCATCAACTTTGTATCTCCCCGCTACAACATATTCTCCACCTTCTGAATGTGCACTTTGGATATGAACTCCTCGTGTCTCTTCGTACCATTGTAAATATTTCAGTGCAAGTTCACTTTGATTATCACATGTTTCATACCCTTTTTCTGGAACAATTGCCAAGTGTTCAGGTTTCAGATGATTAAGTCGAAAATGTTTCATACAGGCTGATGCTATAGTCATTGCATCACGTAATATGTCAATTCCTTCTTGCGATGCTTGAGGTTGTGTATTTTTTATTTTGCTAATTTCCATAAATTTTTTTCTAAAAGCAATCAGTGCTTCTGTGAGAATCTGCACATCGTTTGTGGAATATTCAGCCAATGCTTCGTCCAAACAAAACTGCTGATTTTTTTCTTCTTCATACCATTTATCGAATTCATTCTGTTTTTCGGGTCGCATTCCTTCATATAAATAATCAGATTTTGGAGGTAGTTGTTGAAGTGTTCTCCCATAATTTTCAGAGATGTTTGCCAAATGTGGAAAAAATTGTTTTTCAGTTACTTTCAGTCCAAATGCCCCAATCAGCTTCCCCAAGGCGACTGGACAGAGATTATATGAGTCACGAAATATAACTTCATTGCATTTGTTGTTGCGAGGAATTTTCAATTCATAAAGCTTATTACCTCGACGAATCATTGACGGGACAACTCCTTTCAAGTATATTTCTCTGAATACCATCACCATATCATAACGCCCTCCATTGTGTGAAAATGCCATAGTAGAATATTGAGTGTTAAGTTCAAAAAGAATCCATTGAATAAATTCTCTGAGCGGGGTTTGTGTAACAACTTGTTTATCAACTTTTGTTTGAGAGTATGGACGATGTGAAAATGTTATTGAGCGATTGTTTCCACAGATTATGCAACTCTTTCCATTTTGTTTGAGGGGTAAACGCCATATTTTTCCGTCTTCCATACATTTTGTGCATGTTACTGTGGCGGCAATGAAATTTACTTTGTGGAGCCGTCTTTCTTCATTTGTATTCCTTATCTTTTCATTTTGTGTTGCTTCAAAATCGAATGTTACTAGACGGTACGGTATTGATTTTTTAGGTTCCAATGGACGAATAAAGCATCCTCTATCCATGCTATGATATTGCCGACAAATTTTACACCATTTTTGTCCACATACGTGATTCTTTTGCTCCTCTCTTTTATAATTTTTGATTGTCCATATCACCCCGCACTTTTCACAAATTTTTGTTTGCCGACAATTGCTGCTTTTTTTATGATGGTTAAAGCAGTCTTCATTCAAATACTTTTTCCCACAATCATCACATTCTCTTAAATAGTTTGCTGTTGCCAAGCAAGGACGTTCACTTCCAATGCGTCCACACAATCTGCAGAGAGATTTACATCTCAGGTCATGTTCCTTTGATTTTCTGAATTTCTTCTCACAAGTAAAGCAATATTTATGGTTCACCCCGAACATTCCTCCAACATTTCTTAATCCATCAAAATGGTTATTTGAGTGAAAAATGGAAATTGGAACATTGAAATTTTCATTTCCATATTTGAATATAGGCTTTTCGTTGACACCTCCGAAAATAAATACTTTGAATTTATATCCATTATCCATATATTGATTATTCCAAAAATCTACAACAACTGGCACGTAAACCACTGCATCGTATTCAGGGAGATCGTTAGGAATTTTTGCGGCTTTTAAAAGATCGAAAACATCTTTCATCTGCCGATGATTGTACTGCATATATCTATTAAAATTTCTTCTATGCCCCAATTCTTTAATAACATATTTTTTAGTAATTTCCAAAGCGTAGAACAAGCATAAGTTGTTCTGATTAGCTATTCTAATAAATAATTCGTCTTTTAGTTTAAAACCATTAGTTGCATTGTCTTGTGGTGCTCGTCCTCTAATCGATTCATTTGTTGGAAGTGATGAAATACCCAGCGTCTGTATTTTTATTGTAAAGGGGTGTCCATGAAGTGATCCCTTTTCTATCTTAGATTGTGAAACAAGTTGAAATCGTGTTAATATGTTGTCTATTGTATCTTTTTCTAGCTTTCTAATTGGTATCCAAATATCATTATCAAGTAACTGTGAAGAAATTAATGCTCCTAATCGGTCTGGATTAATTGATTGATTCTTTGATTCATCTACGGTTTGATCCATGCAGTCTTGGATTATTTTTCTCAATAATTCCTCCGGATTGTCCGGTAATTTTTCAATAATAAACTTTCCAGTTGTTCCCATCATTTTAAATTTTCTGTTAAACTGAGTTTCATAATCGATTTGGCGGTAATAGTTTTTAAAAGTTTTCGTCCCCGCACCGCTTTGTATGTCGTTGAATAAGTGAGGAAGGAGATTCCGGATGTGGAATCTTGGGCGTTTGTTTGGAGAAGGTCCGTTTTCTTCATTATTAAAAGACATTATAATAATTTTAAATATTTTTGTTTTTATAGCAAATGATTAAAAATGAAAAAAGCTGTACTTTTATACTCCAGATTTTAGACGTATGAACAAATTACGAAATAATTGTTGACAAGGTGGAGCTATGTGTTAGAGATCAATAATATTTACTTAGATTTTTTTAATTTGTGTTTCTTTATAATTCATATATTCCCTTACATGTGAACTTCCGGCAATTTTTTAAAATCAATTTATTTTTTTTGTAAAATTTTTGTCAAATTATTTCTTCCCACATTTTTTAATTTAATTAATCTAAATTTTATTTAAATTTAATATTTTTTTAATTTATTTAATTTTGAATTTGAATTCCCGCCAACTTTTAAACTTTGAATTACCGGCAAATTTTGATATTTGGAATTTTGAATAAACCCCTTACATTTGAACTTCCGCCCTTTTTTGCAAATCATTTTAAATTTTTTGTAAAATTTTGCAAATTTTATTTCTTCCTCTATTTTTTATTTAATTAATTTTTTAGTTTTTTATTTTTTTAAATTTTTTAATTTTGAAATCCCCGCCAATTTTAAAATTTGAATTCCCGCCAACTTTTAAATTTTGTATCCCGCCAATTTTTAAATTTTGAATTCCCGTCAATTTTTATATTTGACATTTTGAATAAGTCCCCTTACATTTGAAATTCCGCTTATTTTTTAAAATCGTTTTATTTTTGGCAAAATTTTGTAAAAATTTTTTATTTAATTTTTTAAATTAATTTAATTTTTAAATTATTTTCGAAAATTCCCTTTTTAAATTTTTAATTTTAAATTTTTTAAAATTTTAATCACGAAATTTCGAAATTTATAAATTTTTAAAATCCTCCACCCCATCCCCCATAATGCATAGAGAAATTAATTTTTATAAATTATCAAATTATTTAATTAAATTTATGTACACCCATATGGCCGAATGGATAAAGTTCCCGCATACGAAAAAAAGACAAAGGTGAAGGTTCGATTCCGCTTGGGGTTTTATTTTTAATTTTATAAAACCTTTTTATTATTAATCAAAAATATAACCCTTTTAAACTTTTTCATATTTTAATTATCAATTCCCACCCCTATCACTTCTCAATCGCGCCCTTTATACTTATTAATGTACCTAATCACCTCTCAATCATTCAAAACACTTCGATTAAATATTTCCCTTACATCAACCAACATAGATAATTGAAAACCCAAAAATTCATTTCTTTTTACCTCTCTTTTATTTTACCGCATTTTCACAGCCCCCAAAACCTTTTAACTACTTTTTATTTTACCGCACTTTTAAATATTACTTTAAAAATTTTTATTTTAACCTCAAAATGTTGCAACAGACCACCCAGAAACCACAAAACAGCAAACCTGTCACTTCCCGCAAAATTTCAATCAAAAAGCAATTAATCATCAATGATTAATTACCCTAATTAATCATGATTAATTACCCTCAAACCCTTCCAAAAACAAAGGGTTTGCGGCAAAGATCAAAAGAAAATACCCCCTATAGCCTCAGGTTTGATTGACAGGTGATCAAATGGGTGTAACGTTTGTAACGTTTGGGGGGTGGTTACTACTAAATTGGGGTAGGTGAGTGTAGGAGAAATTCACCCATAAAATATTTTACTTCACAACTGGGAATTGTTGTGGGACATTTTGGAAACTTAATTCTCAACTGGGACAGTTGGGTGTAGGACAATACACCGTCCAAAATCTACTGAGACAACAGGGTGGTTCGGGAAAATTAAGTGAGACAAAAGGGATGGCCTTTGATTTAGGTTACTACTAGATTGGGGCACTGGTTGTGGGGGAATATACACCCATAAAATGTTGCACTTCAACTGAGACATGATGTAAATTTACTTCTCAATTGGGACATGTTGGTGGTAAGGTAAATACCCCGTCCAAAATGTCTCACCTCCAACTGAGACATTTTGGGGGGGGTTACTACTCTTAACGTAAATCTTTTAATATAAGCAAACTTCTAAAGCACACCCAACGAGAGGATCGAAAAATGAAAGCACAGTTCTTTAACTAGAAGAATTACGGACTTAACCCAGTCTACGGCTTCTAAAGGAGAGATCTACTGAGTGTTTATACAGTCGGAATCACTATATGTTTTTGTCTCTTGATTTTCTTGAGTCAAAGAATAGCGTCGTGTTGGGAAATCAACCGTAAAGAAAGGAATAGAATTTAGTCTAAGCTTTGCTAGACATCCAAAAAATAAGCGTTGGAAAATGGCACTAAGTGTTAACCTATTGGACTAAAGTTATTTTATAAATAATTATTTCAAGTATTGTATATCTTGTAAGATATTCAGCCAATCAAAGATTGCAAGAGGGGAGAAGAATATTTTGATCAAAAGATAAGTTTGTTAGAACGGACGTCCTACTGGAAGTTTAGGAGTAAAATCTCATCCCTCATTCCTAACGAGAGTAAATGTCCTGAAATTCATCTTTATTTGTCTTATTAGGTAATTGCAAATTCCCTTATTTAACAAGTAGGGTTGTAAAATCCACGGACAGAAAGTGAAAGATTTTTGCCTAAGCTTAAGCAGGCATCCAAAAAATAAGAAACTAAAAGTAAAGAAGCACAAACAAAACTGGACTAAAGTCCTTTCTAAAATAATTATTTCAATCAAATATTCCAAGAGGGGAAGAATATTTTGATTAAAATGAGATAAGATTATAAAATGCGGTACGACAAATGAGAATAGTAATGATAAAAACTTGGAAAACCAATATAACTTGGAAGAATCACACTTGGAAGACCAATAAAGAAGAATTCATCTCTTTCCAGCGCCGCAGGCAAAAGTTTTTGAATTTGAGAAGTTCCATCATTTTATTTTTATTTTAATCCTCAATTGTCGCAACACCATAAAATCCGACATTCTGCTGGACGCTTAGGAAGTAAAGCACATCCCTCATCCTTAACATGAATTAAAGGACTTGAATATCACCCTTTATTTGGCTTATTTGGTCATTAAGCTGAAATTATCATTACAGAATTTTAGAATCAGATAACTTCGAAGTCCCTTGATTAACGCATATTAAATTGCCTAAGCTTTGGCTTGGCATCCAAAAATAAAAATCCCCGATCGGATTGGGCGATAACTAAGAATAATAGCTGATTTATATAAATTATTAATTCAATTAATTAATACTTTTGAAATATTAAAGTAATTTAAAAGGGAGGTGATAAAGTAAATTTTCTAAGTTAAAGCCCTTTTCCAGCTTCCATCAGAATTAAGTCTTTTCATGAGCAATAGAAGGGAAGATGTAAGGGTATTGGCTTAGTTGGCCTAAATTCAAATCCTTAGGGCTGTTAGAAAAAGAACCGGAACTTTACAAGCAAACAGGAACCAAAAAATCCGGCCTTCAGCCACATTAAAATTTATTATTTGTTAGTCCATTAAAGATATCGAAGTTCAGAAGGATATTAGTCAGTGGTTTTAAAGTTATTTTAACTTTGGGTATCTTACTAGAAAATGCAAGGCCAATCGGAATCTAGGCCATTGGTTAATTATGAACTCTCAACACCTATTGGAGGCCTAATGGTTTAACTAAGCATTAATTTTACTTAAATTAAAAGGTATGAGATTAATCATATAGTTTTTCATAACAGGAATATGAAGGGTCATTGACCTATACTTGTCTGCAGGTCTTGATGTTATTTTTTGGAAGCCTGTTTTACACAAGCTAATTTTAGTAATTTTAAATTGCTTAATGGTAACATATAATTGACGACTAAAAATTTATTAACAAGTGTATTTTATCACGAACATTAGAAATTCAAACGCTTCGGCAGGAATAATCTAGAGTAGAATAATAAGTAGAATAATAAAGTAGAATAATAATATAATTTGTTGAAGGCTTAACTCCGAATATGTTGATAATGGTAAGGAATAAATGGATAATGGCTGACTCAAACATAACTGAAATGAAAAATCCAAAATATATTTTATCTTAATTTAGACTGTTAACATAGTAAGGGTTATTATTTCCCAAATAGTGACGATCCAGGGATGATTGGTGTATTTTTGGAAGCCTCCTTTTAAATAGGCTAATTAATTTTTCAATAGGATAACGAATTATCCAAAACCAGGCAGCCATTTTTATCTATTTTTGAAAGGTATGAAATTAATTATTAATTGGCGAATTTTAGATGTGTCAATTTGTTAAATGTTGAAGATAAAAAATTGGACAATTATCATTTTTTGGAAGCCTAATATGCTTAGGCTAAGTTTGACTTGTCGTTACCAGTCATGGGAAAGTTCCAGTTCCGCAACTGTAACGTGAAACCGGTAAAGGTTGGAACTTGTATAAAAAAGCGGTTATAGAACCGGAACTGGAACCGAAGAAATTCAAAAAGCAGTTCCAGAACTGGAACCGGTTCCAGAGAAATTTTGTAACTTTCATATCACTCATCATTAACAGTCAGCATTGATTAGTAAGTTAACTAAAAATTCTGCTTTATCAATTTAGATGAGTGTTGTTTTTTAGACTCCAACTTGTAGTACCTACATAAGAATAAGCGAGACGTGACGTAATTATGTGCTTATATACGTTAAATAAATGCTAAATGATAATAATTTTAATTTTGTCTTTTTAATTATTTCTGAAAATAATTACTTTGTGTTCTATACATGACCAATCGTAGCTCTCTTTTATTTTTTGGAAGCTAGAACTAAGTTCCTAGCTAATTTATTAACACTAATATGTTGCTGCAGATAATGGGCGGATTAATAATGACTGACTTGTACATAACTTACAATATAGAATCCTAATTTACAAAATATATGTTATTTTAATTTAAGTTGGTGAAATGTATAGAAGTTACAACTTGATAAATGGACCTATATGTATTTTATATTGTTAATTTTTTGGGAGTTGGATATTCCAACTAAAAATGAGTAAAGATACAGCTTAATTTATTGGTTTGATTTTAATTCTTAATTCTGATTAGTTTGTTGACGACCGATAATTGTAAAATTAAAAGTTAATAGACAAATGTGTTTTATCACAAAATACAATATTTGTTGAACAATAGGATAAGACTATGTTGTCATGTGTCGAATAGGACACTCAAGATTACTAAAATCTAACGCTTCTATGTGTAACACAACTGATATGCTAATCAAAGCTTAACTATATCTTTGCCTAAGCATTATTTTATAATTTTTGCCAATCAAAAGATTTCGATCGGAGGGAGAGAAAGATTGAGAGAGGGAAAATATTCCGATACTTCATGAAACTGTGTCAAAGGATAGCGTCGGGCTTAATAAAATCCACTATGTAGACATTTAGAAAGATGATTTCCTTACTCCTCTGTCTTATAAAAATGCCCCTACAGGATAACTGTTGTTTATTTTTTGGGAGCTGTTCTTAGCTAATTTATAAAATATTTGGCTAGAGAAATAACACTGAGAGAAGGTTTTGAGAGAAAATGCCTAGCAATAAATACGATGAGCTTTCAAATCCTGCCTGAAGCATTGAGGAAGTGCTAAATATAAATAATTTTATTTATATTTTTATTAATGAATTATGTAATTGAATATCTTCGATGCTGTGCTGTTGATAGATTGTGTTATTTTTTGGGAGCTAAACTTTGTTTTAAGCTAATTTATTAAAGGCTTAATTTCGAATATGTTGCCGAATAGTAATGTAGCGGCATTTAAAACGCTTAGGCGGGAGTAAGAGAAATGATTATTCGATGTAAAGAGAGAGATTAAAAGAAAATCTCTCAAATTTCCCTTACTTTCGGGGACGGAGATAAACCCCATTCATGAGCCGGTAGCTTAGTGGAAAGAAAGAAAACAACGTTTGATTGATTGAATGTTGAGGGTTATTGAAGTAATTTGAAGGTAATTTAACAAGTGTGTTTTATCACATCACAAACTATGAAAATACAATACAAGTTTCTAGCTCCAAAAAATACAAAGTAAGCACGCAAACTAAAGTAGACTCTAGATAATATCGGATATTTTTTCACTTAAATTTGAAAGTATAAAATTAATTAGATAATTTTTGATAATAGGATTTATTAATTTGTCGAATAATATGTCATCTGCTTGTTGAAGTTTTATTTTTTGGAAGCCGATTTTACTCAGGCTAATTCTGGAATATACTGCATTTCCTTTAAACCATAACATAATCATTTAGAGTCAAAATCCGAATATGTCTGTACGTATGCAGAATTTCTACTCAGTATATAAAAAACGAAATGAAAGGTTGATATTTTTATATAATTTATGTATCTTCTCGTCCTCAAAGAACTATTCATTATTGTTTAACTTGGCAAATCGATAAAATATTTTCAATTTTTATAAACATTTGTCAAATATATTCCTAAGAATATTTTTTCTCTCAAAATTTATAATAACCAATTTTTAAATAATTATTTATAATATTTATTTATTATTTTAAAATATTAATTAGAATAATGAATCTTCTATATAAATATTTCTTCTAAAATTTTGAAAATTTATTATTTATTTAATAGTTTTCTAGCAGTCAATATAAGTAATTCTAGCATCTTAAATTAATTATAGCCTTAAGAACTTAAATAATAAAGTAGCTAACCTTTAGCAATACCAACAGTTCCTCCTTGTGGTTCTAACCATATGAAAGCTTCATTAGACAAATCAACATGATCAATTGCACATTCTGGGCATTTATTGTTTATTGGAACTGTTAAACTAATTTATTCAAATTAAATTATTTTTAAAAAATTGAATAAATAAAAAAACGTTCTAGAAGTAGAACATCCAACACATTTATAAGTTATTTTAACACATTTATTAATACAAATTGGATCATTAAGTATATAACGCTTGTCAGGTAAACATGAAGGTACCCATTGAGCAGAGTTATTAAAAAGATTGCCTGAGGCTGCTGCTGATTTGGTTGGCTATTATTTTTAATTCATTATTTTTAATTAATAGGGCATTGTTTGATTAGTTTAATTACTCAAAAAAATTTTAAAAAAATTAAAAATTCAAAAAAATTACAGTGTCAATATCCAATCCACAAGCTCCTCTTCCTCCAATTCCGTACATTGTAAATTGTCCCCCATTTATTTGATTATTTAAATTTGAAGTAATAGGACCAAAAGCCTTAGAGTTATCAAGACAAGTGTCTTCAGTTGTATAAACAGGTTTAACTTCAAGAGAATCTTGAGCATGAATATAAAGAATTATTAAGAGGAAAGTTAAGAAAAGATGATTTATATAAAACATATTTTTTAATTTTTATTTAAATTTTTTAAATTTTAATATAATATTAGCCATAATTTGAATAATACTTATACTACCTATTTTCTATATAAAATTTTTTTATTAAAATATAAGCATGTGTGTTTGTTTAAACTAATTAATAACTCATTGTTTGCTTCAATGGATTTTTATTTGTTTTTTTCAACTTAGCAAGAAAAGTACAACCAAATTCAAACGAAAGAACAAAAGAATGATTTTTTAAATTTTTATATTTTTTAATTTTTATATAAAAACATCATAAAAATTAAGCTAATATTATAATAATATTCATTTGTTTAAATAAAATTTATTATTTTTTTGTTTTTTTATTAATTTTTAATAAAATGTACATACTAATATACTTAATCATATGTTTTAATAAAAAATTAAAAAAATATTTAATTATTTTTTTTATTTTTCTTAAATCCTTTTTAAAAATATGCTAAGTTAAATACTTCCGGAAAAGCGAAAAATAGTTTATTTAAAGAACAATAAAAAATAAAAAATTATTCTCTATTTTTAGAAAATAATGTTTTTATTGTATTTTATTGTAAATACAAAAACAATGTCTGAAAATGTTTATTTATTTTTTATTGTTTATTAAATAATAAGATTATTATATTTTATTAATTATTTATGAAAAATTATATTTCATGATTCTAATCAAAATAGCGAGGAACTGAACTTTCGCTGAAATGACTGTTTTGTGTCGCTCCGAGGGGGTAGATCTGGTGCAGAACCCAGCGGCCGTTGACCCGCAAAACTAATTTTTTTCGAATCTTAATATTTTATTAAAAGTACTGTCACTCAGTTGGCCGCTCTCAGTTGGCTAGATCTCAGTTGGCTCGGCTCTCATTTACCCGCTCTCAGTTGGCAGCACTCAGTCCCGTTTCATTATATTTTACATAGTTTTATAATTTGTTCAAAAAATGTTCAGAAAATTAAAGTTAGAAATCATTTTCATTTAATACTATTTATTTGTTTCCTGTTCAGTTTGATTTTTATTTGAGTTTTTATTTATTATTTGTTGTCTTTTGTAACAAGTATCACAAATATAGTGTTTAGGTTTTGAATGACGGTACCATTTTGATGTTTTTGTTGCTCCGCAATTAATACATTTTCGATCTTCCGTGATTCGCTAAAATATATATAATGTGGGCGTTGAAACTAATTAACAGATCTTACTTAAAAGTACTGGCACTCAGTTGGCCTTTTATAAGTGGCTCTCAGTTGGCCGCTCTCAGCTGGCTAGCTAAATAGCGAGGAACTAATAGTGTCATTTAAATATGCTCTAAACATTTAAAACTACTCATATATATTTATAAAAAATTGTTAATTATGATATGAATAAATTTAAACCATTCTAGTTTGATAAAGACTTCCTTCCGGTTTCATTTTACCATTATATATTTTATACTTTTGACATGGATTGCACAAATAATGTTCTTTTAGGTATCTATATGCTGTTATAGTAAGTATAACTCTACAATTAAAACAGTTTCTTTTATTTCCTTCAATTATTCCTCCTATAATAAGTATGTATATTTTAAGGCATATAAACAAATAAAAAATTAAGAAAACTATTTACTTATTTCGCTGCCGATGTAAATAATTCTACTTTTTAATACTTCCTTCGGATATTCAACTTTTTGTTTTTGTAACAATTCAATTTTATATCCAATTAAATTTATTTCAGTCCAATAATTTGACAAAAGTTTGTCTTTGTAATTTTGTATATTTTCTTCAATTAAGTTAAAATTATTATTCTGTTCACTCTTGCACAATATCGAAGTTTCATAACAATTACTATTATTTTCAATAAAATTATTATTTCGGAGTACCTTAAATTTAACAAAAATTAGAATAGTTATAGACCCATTTCCATTTCCTTACTGTTACTCTTTTCTTTGCTAGCTAGTTGTGACACTATGGAATGGAAAATCTAATAATAAAAATATACCATTTTTTCAAATCCAGGCAGAAAATTTTGAATTATTTCATTATTAGTAATTTCAATCAAAATTTTCTTTTTTAATTGATCAGATGGAATATATTTTGATCTATCAATTATTTCAACTTTAAAGATATTTTTATCTAGATTTAAATCAATTGAACGCAAATATCCATCTATATTATTCTTATAGCTATCATATTTATTATTATTCTTTTGAATTATTTTCACCACAAAACGATCCTTTATTTCAACATTTTTTAAATAAATAAATTCTCTTTTTTCTTCCCAATCGTCTTTGATTTTCATTTCAACGTGAATGAGTTTCCCGGCGCATTGAATTTTCAAAAATATAATTAAATATATGAGAATTATAAAATTAAATTTAATCATCTAAAACTTGGAGAATTTATTTACAACATGGTCGGTAACATGAGATTTAGAAATCGTTACGGAACTATGTCGTGGCAAGGTGAAACGGTCTTTGTACAATAATATTTAATATATTCCAACACGACAAGAATCCGTGACAAACTTACTACTAGAAAATTACCAGTTATTTAGATAGATTATAATAAAAGTTAAGAATTAGGTTGTTGGGGACCAAATTAGTAGTGTTGATAAATGTTCGACCACCATAGGCAATTTTCAGAAGCGTTTAGATGCTTATATTCCAGCAAATGGGCAAAACTATACAATCTTTTATAATTTTCTATTAACACACATTCTTTTGATTGTATGTGTGAATTTATTTGGCAAAATTCCACTTTATTAAATTTTTATGCAAAAAAGAGTGTGGGCAAGGACTTTTTACGCAGCTTGTACGCAAATGTAGTATTTCTAGTAAACTTGGTTTATGCATTTGGGTTAAAGTTTTAATAAAATAATATAAAATAAACTTTAAACTTTTAAAATTCAGGCAAAAAAACTTAGATTAATTTATTATTGCTATTTCTTATGTATAAATAAATAGTGTCTTGCTTTTATATTTTAATTAAATGCAAAGGGCATTAGAGCTTTTTCGAAATTTCGATTTTCGATTTGGATAAACCAAAATTTCGAACGATATATTTCAAAACAGCTATTAAAAGCAGAGCCGAAGTGCAAATTTAAACAAATAAAAAATTTTATTGACTTTCATATTAACCGCGGTATTTGACAAAAACGTCAAATTTTAAAACAATAAAATTCATAGACAAAAGTCAGAAATTTAAACAATTTTTAAATATTATAGAATTCGACTCAAAATTTCATAAACCAGTGAATATTGGAATAATTGGAATAACCCGTGTTTAAAATCCGACATATTTATTATAATAATTTAATTATTGTTGAGACCCTACAATAAATAGAGTATCATTTTGGCATTTTACTCAAATTCTAAATGAAACAATTTTTTAAATAGAATTCTTATCAAAATGTCAAAAGCTAGTGAAAATACGAATAATTTGAATAAACTTATTTAAAATTTATAAAAATATTATAATTATTTAATTTTGTTGAGACACTATAAATAAATAGACTCATTTTGACATTTTCATCATATGCTAAGTTAATAAGAGCTGTTCGAAATTTCGATTTTTGACATTTTCAATCAAGATTTCGACCCGAGTATTTCGAAACAAGTCTTAGAGACAAAAGGGGGTACAAATCTAACCAAACTACAAAATTTTATTTACTAATTATATTAAACAAAGTGCAAATTTATAAATCAGTCGGTGAGAAAATAAATAAAAAATAACATAAATACATTTCATAATTTACCGTCTTATTTTTATTTTAATTTATTTAGTCATTTAGGGCATTTTTTAAATTTGCACTTTTTGACAATTGCCGATGTTAATTAATTAAGAGAAGTTTTTATTTGTTTATATTTTTACTTACTATATGTCTTTCACGCTGTTTGGAAATATTTGGGTTTAATCTTAATTGTCTATGGCGCAATCGGAATTTAAAAAAAGCTCTGATGCCCTCCGCATGTAATTAAGCCTTTAAAATCAGACCCCATTAATTTATATGATCTCAAGCAATAACCAATAATTGTGAAGTTTCTGGAACTTCTCATAAAGTTTCAAACATAAAGAACCACGCCAAAAAACACCAAATTTCACTACTCAATAGCTCTACGATTACTCCATAGCTCTAGATTAGCTCACATTTAAATTACATACATTTAAAATTGGGAAAATTGGGATTAGAAAATTGGGAAAATTTGATATTAAAAATCGAATCACCAATTATTATTTCTGCGGGGGAAGTTGTTGCGTGAACGGGGGATGTTGTTGCAATGACGTAGGATGTTGTTCAAAAACCCTTGAAATAACAAACAGTGAAAAAAGTTTGAATAGCAAACCCCCGAATACTGTTGAAATTCCAAAATATGGTATTGGAATTTATTAGAACAACTTCCCTCGTCTTTATCACTGATATACACTTAATCTTTCCAAATCCTCTATATCGCTCAAATAACTGTCACTCCAAAACTCTATTTTAAGAGGCTATTTTATTTAAAATTTTTACCTGTATTAAAAGGCGATTTTGGGTTCTTCTTCGAACTTGGATATTCAATATCGATTATAATTTTAGTTCTATTTATGGGAATTAACGAACATTAAAAGAACATCTCTTGAAACCAAACCTAAACTCCATCCTCCCACCGAAATACTATTATAGCCCTAAATTTATATATTTATCGCTATATATACATTCCAATCAATTTAACCCTCCTTATCCTTTTTAATTTTTGAATAAATTAACGAAATAAACCGACAATGAATATTTTGGTGCATTTTTAATTTTTTCTTTAATTCTACCTCGTACCCCAACCCGAATTCCGCCCCGAAACATTCGAAAACCCCGTACCTCGGCACACCGAGCGTGTGTCGGGGTACCTACTTTTAAAAGCGTTTAACGGTACTTGTGTGTAATCCCAACCCAGAGTCCAATTGAATTTATTTTCCTGTAACAAATTCAACGAGACTGCCCACCCTCATGATGGTCTCCAAAAGCTCTTCCTTTTTAACCGACTATAAAATGGAATTGTAAGTGGCTTTATTACACAAAATTTCAGATGATTAGATTTAATTTGATTATTCTCATATATTTAATTAATTCATTGAATATTTATTGCGTTGGAAAACCAATTCGTGTTTCGTTAAAAATCAAAGATGATTGGAAAGAAAAAAGAGAATTTGTTTATTTAAAAAATGTTGAATTAGAGGAGCGTTTTGTATTGGAAAAAATTGAAAAGAAAAACAATTTCAGGCATTGTAGTTCTGATTATAATATGGAAGGTTTTTTGTTTCCAGTTGAATTAAATGTTGAAAAAAATATTTTTAATGTTGATATAAATGACAGGACATATATCCCAGCTTTTCAATTAAGAAAAAAAGTTTTAATTGAAATTGCCAATAATGAAATTATTCAAAGAATTTTGCCTGAATGTGAAAAACGGGTATTTTATGTTATACATTGCTCCACATAACTATGACTTCACCCAAAAACTTTCAAATTTCTTAACTTCTACCGAATCAATCGGGCTGAATTTTATTTTACCTATATTAATTAAAGCGGGTATCAATTCATATAAACCCGAGAAATGGAAAAAATTTTTTTCAAAAATTTTTTATTAAATTTTTTTCAAAAACACCCTACACATAACTATAACCTCACCTTCAGAAATCATACTAGGTATGCTCGAAAAATTTTGCATTTTACTACACTTGTGAAAATGTTTTTATGTACTGTACCCCCCATTTCCAGTTGATTTTCCAGCACTTACAGACTTCGTTCTTTTGCTTTTTTACTCATTATCAATGGAAATGTTTACGTGAATTTGTAAAATTTTTCAAGCATTCCTTATGTGATTTCTGTAGGTGAACTTATAGTTATGTGGAGGGTGTTTTTTGAAAAAATTGGATAAAAAATTTTTGAACAAAATTTTTTTTCGATTTCTCGAGTTTATATGAATTGATACCCGCTTTAATTAATATAGGTAAAATAAGAATCAGCCTGATTGATTCGGTAGAAGTTAAGAAATTTGAAAATTTAGGGTGAGGTTATAGACATGTGGAGCAGTGAATTAATAGAATTTGACTAGCACTATATAAAATATTAGAAGCATCTAAAGCTGTTAAGATATATTCATTATTCTATCTATCAAAAATTGATCTAGATAATGTAATACGAAAATTAAGAATTCGATTTGATATCAAGGAGATAAATTATCTCATATTTAGATTTGTCAACAAGTCAAAATATCCATATTTATGATTTTTGTCTTATTTTTGTTACCTCGGTATTTATTCACTTCAAAATATAGGAAAAAGACCTGATATATTGCACGCTCTTTTCTCCTAGCTTAGATAGCAAACCAATTGTGTAAATAGAAGTTTGCGACGAAAATAGAAATTTTTTAAAATTTTGAAAATCAAAAATACAAAAATTCGAAATCGAAAATTGAAGTAAAAACCAGAGACCGGACGGTACCGTACTACGACGGTATTT
Organism: Meloidogyne arenaria; assembly: GCA_036172955.1. Lineage (NCBI taxonomy): Eukaryota > Metazoa > Nematoda > Chromadorea > Rhabditida > Meloidogynidae > Meloidogyne > Meloidogyne arenaria. The sequence continues at coordinate 1,779,965 of JARQAB010000019.1, forward strand.
TTCGGTATTTATTGATATTCGGTACGGAATACCGATCGATAAATTTTTTTATTTTTTCTGTACCGTAATACGGGACCGATGAAGATGTATCGGTATTTTGCGCTATTTAGCGGTATTACAGTCGGTAATACGGTACGGAATATGGTACGGTAAAATTTTGAATTTTATCGGTATTTTTCGTTATTTCAGTACGGAATACCGTTCAGTACGAAATTCCGATCTCTAGTAAAAACCATCGATAATCGAAATCGAGAATAGAAAATTAAAAAAATACAGTTAGATGGATAATATTAGATTAATTTATCTTTTAATTTAAGCACTACGATATAATAAATTTAAAGAGGTTGATAATATCTATGAAACTTCTATATTAAATAAGAGTTTAGAATATATAAAAATAAATAAAAAAGAATTATTAAAAGAAAATATAGAAAATTACAAAAACAAACTTTTATCAAGTTATTGGACGGAAATTAATTTAATTGGATATAAAATTGAATTGTTAGAAAAACAAAAAGTTGAATATCCGAAGGAATTAAAAAGCAGAATTGCTTATATTGTCAATAAAATAAGTAAATAAAAATTTTATGATATTTGATTGTATAATAATATCCCATGGCCATATCAAACTGAGAACATCTTTATGAAATAAAAATTTAATTTATAGGAGTAACTATTGAAAAGAAGAAGCGAGATTGTTTCAATTGTAGTGCTAAACATATTACAACTAAATGGCATAAATATCTTAAAAACCACTATTTGTGTCATACTTGTGCTGGTTATAGTCAAAAATATGGAAAGCACAGACATAAAAGATTGATTATTAAGACTAAAAAGGTTTGCTATCATTAGATATCAGTAAGATCATATTTGCATTCGACCATGTTTATTATTTTCGAAAAAAGAAAACAATGAGAAATAAAAAAATGTAGGCGTATAGATGCATATTACCCAGGAAATTAATTTTTATTAAATTAACATTTTATGGATCCGGATTTATTAAATTAACATTTTATGGATCCGGATATCTGCAACCTCCAAACTATTGCGCCCCTTAACTTTATTCAATTTTAACGGGAAGATAGTTGGTATTTATTTCTAGTTGGTTTTTCCAACTTCCAAAAAAATACGTTCAGCTGATAGCAAAAAAGGCAACGAAATTTATATTTATTCTCGATTTTTATTTAATTTAAATTAAAATATTATTTATGTTGTAAATATTTTAGGCCTTAAAGTGTCCTCAATTAAAGGAGGCATTCAAGTACAATGTGTCAATATACTTTAAGACTACCTGTAATTTTCAAGTTTTTTCAACTGCCACGTAAGTCTCGGCAATGAAATTTTACACAACTGTTTCTTACCGTATATAAAAATGATTAAACAATTGGGATTGATCAAATCTATCTGATTCCAAAATGGAGCCATCCTATAGCACTTCCAATAAAGCAAAGTGGTGCCTACGTAAAAACTAAATTTTTAGTTGGGATATCCAACTTCCAAAAAATGACAAGCGCACAGATAATTGACACTTCTCTATATCTATCTGTAAATACTTTTCTCCAATTTAATTTAATTTAACATATATTTTGTAAATAGACACTAAACTTGAAATTAGACACACTCGATTTTCGGGAATCAGGGACGGCACCAGGGCTGGGCGCAATCGAAAAAAAAGATTCCGCAACTCGCAATCCGCAACTCGCAATTTTTTTTTTAAATCCGCAAACGCAATCCGCAACTCGCAATTTCTTTTTAAAAATCCGCAAACGCAATCCGCAACTCGCAATTTCTTTTTAAAAATCCGCAAACGCAATCCGCAACTCGCAATTGCAAAAAACCCGCAATTCACGCAATTTCCGCAACTCGCAATCCGCAATTTTTAAAAATGGAGATAAAAAATTTAATCACTTCAAACTATAGTTAAAATTGTATTTGTCGGATATAAGTGATTGGTAACGGGCGATAAAAGAGGTTCTGAAATAAGGGGTATTTAATAAGGAGGGATATACGTTATAATAAGGAGGGATAAACGTTTTGTGGAAATAAGGATTGAGGGATCTACCTTCTACCTAAGGATTGAGGGATCTACCTTCTACCTAATGGATCTACCTTCTACCTAAGGATTGAGGGATAGAAATAAGGATTGAGGGATCTACCTTCACCGATCTACCTTTATAACTCTTGCTTGCTACATTGAAATCCCCCAATATCACTCCAGATCCCCATTAATCCATGCTTACTCTCAAAAAAACTTCAAATCCCCAGATATCCAATCATCATGATCGAAGAATTTTTTTGAGAGCGAAATATTGAGAATTTTAGAAGATCCTTAAGCCAAAAACTTCCATTTTCAGCGCCGCAGGCGAAAATTTTGAGAATTTTGGAGGATCCTTAAGCCAAAAACTTCCATTTTCAGCGCCGCAGGCGAAAATTTTGAGAATTTTGGAGGATCCTTAAGCCAAAAACTTCCATTTTCAGCGCCGCAGGCGAAAATTTTGAGAATTGGGGAAGCCCAAGAAGACAAAACTCTTCCATTTTTAGCGCCGCAGGCAAAAATTTTGAGAATTTGGGAAGGATAAGAAGCCAAATTTTTTCCATTTATTGTGAGGGTAACTTCGAAAAATTGCGTGAAAATTGCGTGAAAACCATGAAAATCCGCAAACGCAATCCGCAACTCGCAATTTTAATTTTAAAATCCGCAAACGCAATCCGCAACTCGCAATTTTAATTTTAAAATCCGCAAACGCAATCCGCAACTCGCAAGTGCAAAAAACCCCGCAATTTACGCAATCCGCAACTCGCAATCCGCAATTGCGCCCAGCCCTGGACGGCACCTTCCTTGGCTTATTTTTATCATCCTAGGCTAGTCAACAACCTCTATTGATGTTGTTTTAGCACGCTATATTCATTCAACCTAAGGGGTAAAGCAGTTGGAATTCTAATTGAACCACAGACTATAATAGTAAATGTTTAGCAAAAGCTTAGCCACCGGGCTGGATTCTAACCTGAGATAGCTTAAAAATGAATGGACTTGAAATGAATTGACTTGAGATGAATGGCTTTAAAATGAATGGACTTGAGTAATCTAATTCGTAAAATTGGGCACGAAAAAAATCTTGTGTATTTACTTGTTTTTAATGTTTTTGTGTCCATTTCCATATGTACTTTTTCATTAATTTAACATTTGGTGTTTCCCTTTGTATAGTTATCGTATAGTAAGACTATTTTTAGTTGGTATCTCCAACTTTCAAAAAATTTAGCCTTTGAAAAAAACGAAAGAGTTGATGGTACGTTTTCCCTTGACTATTATTTAATTTAATTTAAAATAAAATAATATATATTGTAGAAATTTTATTTATTTGGTAAATTGATATTTTTAGCCAAAATCTTTGGTTTCGCATTTTTGAGTCGATTAGGATTGCTTGAGTTTCACTCAGAAAATTATCAATCCATTAAAATAAAAAATTGTTTTATTAAACTTAACAATCAAACAATAATCATTATGATTTGAATATTTAAATTAACAATCATTCAATTATTCTTTTAAATATGTTCATGCGCTTCCATCTCCATTAATATGTTCTGTAAATTGAAAAAAAGTTAAACTCTCAATCCAGTCCCATTGAAAGGGGTCGGATATGTCCTTTACTTTATAAAGACCCGGACATAAAAATCGGAAAGATACCAATAAGCTATGAAATGTTGACAGTCTGTGACAGGGATGTGCTGAGCACTAATGCCTTTCGCCTTAAAAATTTACTTAACCATTTCCGCCCTTCGTCTTCCACATTTTAAACAATCTTTTGCTCTTTCGGCGAAAGGTTAGCCTAAACTGGACCAAAAAACTCAACTGAAAATCTTCGGCCTTATGGTACGGTTATGTTTGGAACCCCCGCATTAAGTAATTAGACTCTGACTAGAAAATTAGCTTAGTCCAAAAACTGGGATCTAATTTAATAAGACCCAAGCTAAGTAGTTTTGAATATTCTGAATAATAGTGAATTACACTAATACTCAGATATTTATAATCGAGTAATAACTCAAAATCAAGTCTTCTCTTCGTCATTTTTTATTTTTTGGATGTCAAATATATAGTAAAACAAAGCTGGGCTATTTCTCCAGCTACATAACTCAGAAGGTTATTTAGGCGGCTTGGATCCATTACACCAAGCCGCCTCCCACATGATATTGGGAATTAAATAGCTATCTGCTTTACATTATTAACTAGTGTTGTGCACGACCGGTTTTAAAACCGAAACCGAAATGCCAGAAATTAACCGTTTTTATGAAATTTAAAATTACCGAAAATTTTTGAAATGTGAGATTCTTTTAAAAATACACCCAAAATAAAACGCTATTTAACCTAAACTCAAAACCGAAAAGCGTTTTTTGTGAGGATGATTCACCTAGAGCATTTCGAACGTTTAGGCGGGTTTGGTAGAGCTCCCGGATGTGGTGAGCGTTGGCGCATAGCAATAAATGTCAGGAAGTCGTAGGCCGATGGCTAAACTTGCTAAAATTTTTTTTTTAAATTTGTATTAAGCGAAACCTCTGATAGCGTTTAATGACCGATAATGAATAACCCTATTATTAACCTACTTCTAATTTATCCCAAAAATTTTTTAAAAATTACCATATTCATTTCGAATTCCCATTTGCTAATGACGCCATCATGATCAATGTCCATCTGTAAAATTTGGAATATAATGAAAATTTAAAATGTTCTTTTCTCAAATTTAGGTTAATTTACCATAAGGACAAATAGCCATAAATATCGGAAAAATAGCCTAAGCATTGCTCGGCTTACAAAAATACAAGAAGAAAATCCTGGATACGTATTTGACACTTTTAATAATGTCCATATAAAAATTTATTTATGAAAACATGTATATTTTTAGTTTTTCTGGACAAAATACGTCCCAAGAAAAGGAATTACCAATTTCCTGGATTCAACAACTCATTTAACTCGGCGGCATCTTAAAAACGACCCAAATCATCGAGTCTAAGGCACAGACTCCGGTACTTTATTAATATCCCATCCCCTCTATTTGAGTCTCAAATTAATTTTCCTTTATACTGTAAATTAGGGTAGCTCACGGACGGTTATTAACCGGTACCCCCGGTTTTCGGTTTTGACCGGTTTTCGACCCCCGGTTTTTGGTTAACCGGGACCGGTTTTTGGACAAATTTTCATCCAGAATATCCCATTGAGATTTTGTCACATTCTAACGCTTTTAAATAGATATTCTATACACTAGGAGCTGAATAATTTACAAATTTCAACAATTCGAGGAATTAAAGTGTATATGGCGAGATAAACTTGCTGATTTAGAATATTAGGAAAGTAGAGGGATTAAGGGATATCGATGATCGTTGGATTAATATCAATGATCGGGGATTAGGAAGATGAGTAGTTATCAAGGGCGTTGGTTATCAAGGGCCCTCGATATTACCTATGACCCCTTGAAATCACACGAAATAACTCTAAATCCACCCTAATCCATCTAATCCTCAGCTATGCAATTCAATTTTCTTTTACAGCGCCGCAGGCGAAAATTTTGGGATTATTGGAAGATCCTTAAGCCAGAAATCTTCCGTTTTCAGCGCCGCAGCGAAAATTTTGAGAATTTTGGAAAAATAAAATAGTCGGAAATATGCCTTAAAAATTGTCGTAGATCGGAAATTTTTCCAAAATTTCGGAAATCGGAAGGAAAAAAACGTCGGAAATCGGAATTCGACCCACCTCTGCTTGTAAGGAATAAAGAATACGACTTTTCGTCATGTTGGGATTAGTGCTTTAACTAACCATTCCGGGTCTTCAAGTAAAGTTGAAGAACACCTTAACCACTTAACCACACATCTCTTATAGTAAAACTGGAATTTATTTAATTTATCAAGAAAAAAAAGTAGAAAAATATTTTGCGATATATTTTGGGAATTCAAATGACAGAAAAAATCCCCAAATTTTCCTGTAATTAGGGGTGTATTTTTAAAACCGAACCGGGCGGTTTTGGTCACCGGTTTTCGGTTATCGCCGGTTTTCGACCCCCGGTTTTCGGTTCCGGTTAATTCGCCAAAAACACCGGTTAACGGTTCCGGTTCGGTTAACCGACCGTGAACAACCCTAATTGATATGATAAAATGACAAAATTTTCTTTTTTGAAAATTAAAATAAATTTTTTTTATATTCATGCATTTGAAGGAATTAAGATTAAAATTGAAATTAATTGAACTCATGTTTTGCATAATATTAATTTATTCAAAAATTTTTTTTATTTAATTTTCTGATGAATATCTCTCCTTAGGCACTTGTATTTCTTCGTATTTCTTATTTTTTGAAGCTGAACCTTATTCAGCTAATAACTTATAGGTAGGATCGGATTTTTAGGTCGTAAAAACCCTAAAATAGGGACCTAGATAGGTTGTATAAAATGCTAAAATAGGAGGTTGCGGGGATTAAGCGGCTTTGAGTGATAGCGGTATATAAAAAGAGTTTGCAAAAGTTTAGCCACCGGGCAAACCTGCGACCACCTGCTAGTTGTTGCTAGTAGGGTTGTTCCCCGACGGGGGGGGGGGGAGGGCCACGGGGAAAATTTTCGGGGAGGCAGCGCCACGGGGGGGGGGGGGGGGGGACGGGGACGGGAAATTTTTTTATTTTTTACGGGGACGGGGACGGGGTACAACCCTAGTTGCTAGGCGCTTTCGCTCACTATATGCAGGAGCTCTACCTCTGAGCTACCGGGGCATCGACTAATGCTTTCTCTTTTTCCTTTTTAGATCGTTTAACCCCCGCCTAATCGTTTTAAATGCTGCTGTGTGAATCATCCTTACAATATTAATAAAATTTAGCTATTAGTGATTAATGAGGTGGATGATTATGGTGGATATAATTGGATTTAGCTATATTAATGGATTTAACCATATCAGGGAATTGTACCTCAAATTCCTCAAAATCTCTTAATTTCCAATTTACCCTCAAATACTCTTATCACAAATCCAGATATCTCTTAATCCCCGGACGTAAACCCCTTCTCAAATCCACTTGATAATATTAATTGCTCGGATTTTTATAAGAAGATCATAATAATAAATTTAAGAAATTCGACTTGATATTGATGGAAATGTTTATATAAATTTTTGTGGAATTTCTGGAACACTTGTTTTTCCTTCCTTTTTTAGAATGGCTTCTTTTCCTTTCCTATTTTTCCTAACTTGTTTAAGATCGGGTGTGAAGGGCAAAACAAGGAATTCATACGGAACAGACAAAGCACGGTCTTTTCCGTGTTTTGATTGGCCTGTATTTTGTTGTTCCGTATGTTGGCAAGCCCGTGTTTTGTCGTTCAATGTCGTACCCGATCTGTGTTGTGTTTTACCCTGCCACGATCAAGATCACCAATATTTATATTTTTTTGAAGCCATTTTAGTTAAAACACCCAGAATTTTTTTGAAAAATAAACATAAAATGTATGAAAAGTAAAATAAAATCAGCAAAAAAATGGAAAAAATCCTTTTACACATTTTTGCCTACGAAAAAATATCAAATATAAAGGAAAATCGACCATTCCTAAACAGTCTAAGGAAATAAGGAAAAAACTCAACCAGGCACTCCTTTCAGATACGGTCCATATCCGCATACAAAACATGATTTGCATGTTTTTGACAGCCCTAATAATTAACATACACAAGCCTAAATATCGTCAAAAGTAGCCTAAGCGTTGCTTGGCTTCCAAAAAATAAAATGTTAAATTTATCTAAGGTCCACTTTCCTCTGAATTTAAATCAACTCTTATCTCGAAATTAATAAATTAATTAATAATAATTAAAAGGAACCGCAAAATAATCCGGGGGTTAATAAATAAATTTAAAAATGTGTTTAATATTAAATTATTTATTCAAAATTTTATTAAAATTGAGTATCAAATACATATGTCGGCAGCTGTTGGTATCTATACTATTTTTTGGATGACTGCATATTAGCCAGTCAATTAATATTTGTAAGATACTTCCCAATGTCGAGATATGTAAAAATGTCAAAGTTTGCCTTAACAACAAATCCTGATTGCCTCACCGGGGGTAATAACTTGGTCAATATTAGCCATAAATTTTGAAAAAAAATATTTTTAGACTCAGTTTTATAAGGGCTTTCGAACAATATTAGGCTGATGTAGAAAGTTACAATGTTGGCAGTGTAACTAGCAGATAGTAAGAGCGAAGTAAAAGTTTAATCCCGGGCAGGCTTCGATCCTTCGACCTCCTTGGCAGTTACTGCAAGGCGCTTTCGCTCACCACGTACAGGTGCTCTACCTACTGAGCTACCGGGACGTGCTTTAACCTTCTCTTTTATTAGATCTTATACCCCCGCCTAGTGAGCGTTTTAAATGCTAGCCAGCTGGATCATTCTCTTTCCTACAAGATAAAGATAGGCTGTAGCGTATAGGCTACGGTTACAGTCTTGGGCTCACTACCTATCATATTTAGCTAAAATTTTGCATAGCACTACTATGATTAGTCTAAGCATTGCTTGACTTACAAAAAAATATGTTGGAACGCAGGAGAAGCTCAAGTTTATTTTGAATCAACAATGCTTATATGACCATCAAAAATAAAATATTTTATATTTTTGGGTAGATTGGCGCTCATCTTGGCTTTTATATGCTCATAAGCTTGACAATACTCCGATTTTAGTTACTTTCTTACCATAAGGGTTCAGATAAAATGGACGTCCGACCGGTGTTTTAAGTACCAAACAGAATAGATCGACGTTAACACTGTCTTTTACACTATAGTGACACCGTTACACAACAAGCATTGAAGTTAATGACATAACAGAGAGCAGCTTGATTTATACATAATAATTCTTCAATCCAAAGGGCGTATGCAAAATCGAGACTGACTTATTAGATGAATAATGATCAGCATCCAAAAATATACTAAGCACATACACTAAGCCATTTATACTAAGCACATATCCACAAATCGAAGCTATAATAATGGTCATAATATCACACTTAATGTTCCTTGACGTAATTTTTGGAGACTGAATTGTTTTCCAACTCGAATTTCTTTTAACAACTGTTTATTAGCTGAATTTAGTTCAGCTTCCAAAAAATACAAATCCACGCAAAGAGCCCGCCCGAACTGATTAAATTAGCCAAAATTTGGAAATATAATATATCCGAAATAATAAGAAAATATATATTATTTAAAAATCCGATCAGATAGCAATCCCTATTCCCGACGTTTTCACTCACCACGGGAGCTCTTCCACTGAGCTAATGGGGCAACGACTAAGCCTCATGAAGTAAGAGAACTAAGAGAGTAACTAAGAACTAAGATAACTAAGATAATGAAGTAACTAAGAGAGTCGAGTCAATTGTGATGCTAATGGGAAAAAGGGGAGATCATTTACTTTACAGTACCTCATTTGAGAGCAGCTATAAATCTCCTAACTATTGTATACGATGTTCATGCTCTGGAAAAATTCATTGGAAGGGAGATGGAATTGAACCATCAAGGAATAAGCCCAGACCGAAGCCAACCGCTGTGCCACCATCCAACCCGATGATGGGTTATTTTTCCATTTATGTTCTTTCTGCAAGTAAGGACACAACACTAACATAAGCTGAAGAGGGACTCATATAAGATTCGAGCTCGTTATGAGTAGGCAATTTATAGGAAACTAGGTTGCTAAATATTAAATAATTAATTTTTCGTTATGCAAAAATTAATAACTTTTCTTATGTTTTGTAGTTCCTCCTTTGTTTGGTACGTGTTAATTTTTGGAAGCCTGAACGTTAAGTTTGTTCATGGCTATCAATTTTGTTTAAAGCTAAAAGCATTTACACGTAGCGCATTTAAAATATCAATAAAAGACAAAGTAGAGTCATCGCCCATGCTCTCTCTCACTGGAGCAACTCGATCTCACACACCCTCCTCATCAGATTTGGGCATTTGCTCGCTCGGCTCCGACCTTTTTAAACCCTTGGCCGATACATTTTGCTCCAAGTTCCTGATGGAAAATTAATGGGATAATATTATTTCGGGGATATATGGGTAGATTAAAGGGGATATCGAATGACTTAAGTGGTCCAATATTTGTGGAAATTAAGTCAGATATTTGAGAGTTTCGGTGATTATAGATTAGTGAATAGCTGCAAGTGGCCCTGTTGTATGGATATTTTAGCTGAAGACTGGTCAGGGTATGCGTGTTTACAAACTTCCATTCCTCTGATTATTCTTAAAATGTTTGATCGTGGATTATAAGACTTGGGATTGCTTCTAATTTTAAACTTTAGATTTTTGTAGAAGCGTCCATTCGAGTCCTACTTACTCGTGGAACAAAACGTTGTTACTAACACACAGATAAAATCAGTAAAATATATAATGTTTTAAGTTACATCAAATAATAGTGGAGGGATAAATATAAATTTAATCCATTTTAGCGTGCCGCTGTCTTGAAATTTTTTGGAAGTTGGTAACACCAACTAAACAAATGTCTTATTGGCGTGGATCTTACTTGTCTGATTCATTCCTTAAATCATTTTCTGGGATAATTTTAGTATGGATAATCACTGACAACTGCGGACCGCGAAAACACAAATTTCAATTCAAATTTAGCCTAAGGCATTGCTTGGCTTACAAAAATAAACGTCCAGTGCAGGATAGGAAAGACCACAATCTCCTCAATTTAGTTTCTGCTATTATCTCTAACTTAATAATTTAATTAATATTGTGTAAAAGTATAAGTGCGCATTTTGGATTTTGTTTTTTTTTGGATTCTTAGGAAGAATCTACCATAAAACCCTTACCGGGCGGTAAAATTGGTATCATAAGAAAAACCCGTGGTTCATGGTCAAATGACCTGGTCATTTAACCCCTACCGAGAGGTCGTGGTTAACCCGTACTATATGAAAAGCACTTTTTGGTCATTTAACCCCTACCGAGTGGTAAATCTCAGACCCTGCTCTTCGCATGGTTTGCAAAAATTTCGAACTCTACAACTCGGTTCCGAAAAATATTAAAATTACAAAATTTTAAATTTAAATTCTTCAGAGTGTGTTCAATAACCTATAAAAATTTCAGAATTTTTGGATAATTATTTCTTGAGTTATAAGGGAAACCGCAAGGTACCCCTTTTTTAGCCAATTTTAGCATTTAAAAGGGTGGTAGGCTTTTTAAAAATTCTATAACTTTAAGGAAAATTGAGAAATTTTTAAATTTCTCTCAATTTATATATAGAGAATTATCCCCTCTATCTTTTGGTGTAAAATTTAAGTTTTTATCTTTCTGAAATTTTTTTGTCTCAACTCCCTTGAGTAGTTTCGTTAAGAATTTCATAATTCAATCAAAGAGAGACCATAAAAATTCATTCAGTTTTTACTTTTTTATTTAGTCAGATAATCATCCTTTATTTTGATCTTGTCTTTTTAAGTCAAAATACAGCCAAATAATTTCTCATTTTTGGTCGGTACTATAAGAACTTGGTTCGTGGTAGGCAAGAAGAAAAAATACCAAGCCTCTTATAGTACCAAATTGGCTCTCTGTATGGGTTAAATGACCTGTGCAAATGACCAGATTCTTATAGTACCAAATCTACGACTCGTTCTTATATTACGGGCCCTGGTGGGCTACCAAGGGTTTACTCAAGCATTTTATTGTAATCTTGGAGAGTATCCTTTGATTTGCTCATAGACCTTAGAAAATCTTTAAACATACTTTGCATATCTCGAAATAACTAGAAATCATATGAAGTTTAATTGACTGCTGAAATGCACTCATCCAAAAAATTACAAGCGTACTATAGACAAGTTAATATTAAACATTTTGTAAATTTATTGATGATAGTCATTAGAGACCGGCCGGAGGGGTCGGCCGGATGGCCGGATGGCAGTGATGTCAAAGTTCCAAAATTTCTCTGGAACTAGTTCCAGTTCCAGAACTAAGTTTTTAATTTTTGTAGTTCCAGTTCCGGAACTAGTTCCAAGCTAGTTCTAGTTCCAAATTTTTAAATTCCCCACGATTAGTCCGCACGATTGAGTCCCCCTTGTATATACCTCAATTGTGTCCCCGTGGATTTAATTATATCAAAAAGGATTAAGAGGGATATCGGGGGATTTGTAGGGATTAAGGTGAACATCCTGGGACCTGTATGTGACATCGAGAGATCAAGTTGGATATCGTGGATATTAGAGATATAAGTGCATTTTAAGTGATTAAGGGGGATAACGTTGGAAAAAATTCACTTTGCAGCGCCGCAGGCGAAAATTTTGAGAATTTCTAAGGTCGTCCCATTAACTTCATCGAGGAAATTTTGTCATAAATATACCCCCAAGAACTAGTTCCAGAACTAGTTCCAGATAATCGTTAGTTCCGTAGTTCTAGTTCTGGAAATAGAACTAATTAGCTCCGGAACTGGAACTTTGACATCACTGTTACATGGTTGTTTCACTAGCCTAAGCAAACTCATTAGCCTAACAAATAAGTAAACTAGCCTAAGCATATTAGGCTTCCAAAAAATGATACATTCGCCTAGCGGACGCCACCTCATCATTTGATAAATTGACTCATCTACAATTCGTGAATTAATAATTAATTTCATACCTTTCAAAAATAGATTAAAATTGCTGAATGATTTCGGATAATTCGTTATCCTATTAAAAAAATAAATTAGCCTATTCGAAAGAGGCTTCCAAAAATAACACAAAAACGCTGTGATTTCGTCATTATTTGGGGCATAATAACCCTTAATATTTTACCAGCCTAAATTAAATTAAAATATATTTTGTATTTAAGCACAAATTCGAACTTTCATTTTATCGTTATTAGTCATTGTGTTTTATCGTTATTAGTCATTCCTCATGTAAATTACTAGCCAAGGCATTGCTGGCTTACAAAAATAAATCAAGTAAACTTTTAGAATGGTATATATCACTTGAAATTATTTGAATAAATTATTCAATTAAATAAAAAATTATATATATTACAATTTTCTCGTATTTTATATTACATCAACTTATAAAAATGTTCAATTAATTTGATCAATTTTCTTCAAAAGTCACCAACATCCTAATTTATTAATTTCTTTATTAATCATTAATTAATAAATTGTTCCTTTTTTAATTGAAGGTGAATTATAATTTTAGGTCTTTTTTTTAATAAAACAAAACAAAACTGAATAAATTTAATAAAAACGAAAATAATAAAAAAAAATAAAGATTGTGTAGATTAGTAGTAATAGAAAAAACTAATTAAAAACACAATTAAATAGTACAAGATTTAATGACATCAAATTAATGTAGTAAGACACAAACTTGAGAACGATGGCTTTTAAAACAAATTCAGAAAGGGCTAGATATCATCAGGTTATTTACTGAATAATGTTCAGCATCCAAAAAATAAGCAAAAAGGAAATTTTCAGACTACAAAATTAAATAGTACGAGCTTAGTAAATATCGAAATATAATTTAATAAACAAACATTATGCAGATGAGCGCTATATTAAAAACTTTGTATGCGATGAAATGATAAAGATTATTTAATAGACAGGAAATTACTTATATTGTTAACTACAAATTGAAACAGCTTGCGATATTTATAGTACTTAGTGCTTATAATTTCTTATATTACCAAATTTCCTTATAGTCTTTACGTGATAAAACTAAAACACCTGCAAATTACACAAATTACACAACCTTCTCTTGCATTTTTTTCGCAAGAAGTCTCTTTGCGGGCAGGTAGGACACCATCCGGACATTTACCATACAGTAATTCTAAAATTAGCCTGAGTAAAATCGGCTTCCAAAAATATTTCTTCGACAAAACCTGGAAAAATCATTTGGCAAATTAATGAATCCTATTATTAAAAATTATATAATTAGTTTAATACTTTCAAATTTAACTGAAAAAAAATATCCAAGATTGTTGTGAGTCTACATTAGTTTGCGTGACTACTTAGTATTTTTGGTAGCTAGAAACATTATTGTATTTTCATAGTTTGTGATAAACACAATTATTAATTATCAAAATAACCTTCAAATGACTTCAATAATCTTCAACTTTCTATGAATCAAACTGTTGTTGTCTTTCTTTCCACTGAGTTACAAGTTCATGAATAGGGTTGTTCCCCGTCCCCGAAAGTCAGGTAATTTGAGAGATATTTTTAACTGCTAATGCTCTCTCTTTCCCCCGCCTAAGTTTTTTGAATGCCGCTACATAACTATTCGGGAACATATTCGGAATTAAGTCTATAAATTAGCTAAGAACATAGGTCTAGCTCCCAAAAAATAAAAACGAGTGGTTGAAGCTCTCAACGTAAGATATCTATTTTCACAATTTTTTAACAAAATAAAATTAAAATTATTAATATTTTACAATTTGACTAAAAACAACACAACATTTAAACGAGATTGTTAGTTACTATCGTATCTCGTCTTTTCTTTTGTTATAATGCGAAATTCGAGTTAAGTACATAATGCTTAGAAATCTACAATAGAAACCTCAATCTTTACTATGGCAAGAAGGTATGGTTGCCTGGGACTTTTGTGAGTAAATTTGTGGGTGGATATAAAGTCAAAGTCCCAAGCCTGAGAGCTATAGTAAGTCGCGAAGAATGGCAAATTAGGCCATTAGCCCAGTTCTGCTTTACTTTTTATTAAAAATGTCTGTAGTGTCCGTAGTCAAAAATATTATGCACCGGAATTCAGTGATTAAATTAGCCAGAGTAAAACTGGCTTCCAAAAAATATCTGATGTAAAAAAGGAGCGTGATATATTATTCGACAAATTAATCCTATTATTAAAAAAATCCCATGATAATCCCATGATAACCAGCCCAAATCCCGCTTAATCCCTTGATATCCATCTCATTCCTCTGTTATCACTTATATCCGCATAACCTACACAAATCCCCCGAAATTATATTATCCATTGATTTTCCACCCGAAGTCCGGAGACAACATGGATCTTGGGTGATATCATGGAATTTCGGTGGATTAAGAGGGATATCGGCGGATTAATGAAAATAACTTGGATTTTTATGATGATCCCCTGCATCACTGTCAACAAATGCCAAATACCCAGCATTTATGATGAATAAAAGTGTTGTTTTTATTAAAATTATTTTAAAATACTGTTTTATAAAAATTACTCGTTTTACCCGTTTTACTCGTACTCGTACTCGGCCTAAAAATTGAAACTCGTACTCGTACCCGGACTTTTCATACTCGGCTTTACTCGTACTCGGGTTTTTCCAAATTACTCGTACCCGGACGCACTCTAGTTTAAAATAAAACTCAGGGGAAATAGAATTCGTAGAAAAACAAAGCGACAATAAGAAAAAAACTTTGACAAATAATAGGAGGGCTTTATACTAGTTTTCGCCGGAAGTTCCGGTTCCGATAGGCTGTAAGTTCCGGGATGATTTGGTTCTTGGTTCCTTGTAAAGTTCCGGTTCCGGCTCTCAGTTCCGGTTAAAATGAATCTTTTTAACACCCCTAAGGATTTGAATTACCAGGCCAACTAAGCCAATACCCAAACAACTTCCCTTCTATTGCCCATAAATAGGCTTATTTCTGGATGGAAGCTGAAAAAGGGCTTTATCTTGGGAAATTAACTTAATCACCTCCCTTTTACATTACTTTAATATTTCAAAAGTATTAATTAATTGAATTAATAATTTATATGTATAACCACAACTATTATTCTTAGTTATTGACCAATCCGATCGCGGATTTTTATTTTTTGGATGCCAAGCAAAGCTTAGGCAATTTTTAATATTTGTTAATCAAGTGACTTTGAAGTTATTTGAACCTAAAATTCTGTAATAATACTTCCAGCTTAAAGACCAAATAAGCCAAATATAGAGTGATATTAATGTCCTTTAGCTTACGTTAAGGATGAGGGATGAGCTTTTCTTCCTAATCGTCCGGTAGAACGTCTGTTTTTATAAACTTATCTTCTTTTTGGTCAAAATATTCTTCTCCTTTGGTAATCTTTAATTGACAGAATAATTTAAAAGATATACAATATTTCAAATAATTATTTATATAAAGGACTTTAGTCCAGTTGTTAGGGTGTGCTTGTGTAGTTTCTTACGGTTGCTTATTTTTGGAATGCCTACTAAGCTTAGGCAAAAATCTTTTACTTTCTGTCCGTGGAGTTTACAACCCTACTTGTTAATCAAGGGACTTTTCAATTCCTAATAAGACAAATAAAGATGAATTTCAGGACATTTACTCTCGTTAGGAATAAGGGATGAGATTTTATTCTTTAACGTCCAGTAGGACGTCTGTTCTAACATACCTATCTTTTGATCAAAATATTTTCTTCCTTTTGGAATTTTTGATTGATAGAATATCTAAAAAGATATATAATAATTTAAATAATTATTGATATAAAGGCTTTCAGTCCAACAAATAGACGGTCTGGGTTCGTTTTTTCTGCTTCTATTTTTTGGATGTCTAACTAAGCTTAGACAAAATTCCATTTCCTTTGTTGTGTATAGACGTAAGCTCTTAAGTATTAGTATATAAGCCAGGCATTATCTCGGAAATAATAAAGTTACCCAAGTTTTTAATTACCCAAGTTTAAGATTTCAGATAAAAGTATTTAAATACGCCGAAATGGCACCAACAAAATCTGAATTGCAACAAATTATGGAGAAATTGGCTGCCTTAGAATTAAAAATCGATAATAACAACACAAAATTTTCTTCTTTTTCTAATGAAATCCTTCAAATCAAAAATGCTTTGACAACTATTGAATCAAAAATTCAAACCATTGAAACAACAATTGAAGCAAATATTAAAAACAATGAAAATGCAGCATCTGAACAAGAACGTCGTAGATCGATTGTGATTATTGGTCTACCAGAATCAAAATCAACAACACCTTCTATTCGTGTTGCTGATGATAAGGCTGCTGCCGAAGGCTTTCTCAACTGGTTGGGGGTTGAGGCCCCATTCGTTTCGTACAGAATGGGTAAACATGACCCAACAAATCGAGGTTTACGTTTGGTTAAAATTATTTTTGCTGCATCTCAATTTCAAAGGATTTCTTTGGCGGAATGGAAGCGACGTCGAAATGACATGCGTAAACAAGAAAATTGGTCGCGGCTCCTCATTCGACCTAGTCTAACAAAAGAACAGTTGGAAGCGGACAGAATGGAACGTGCAAGAAAACGTGATGAGTTTAAGAAGCAGAACCAAAACTCAAATGTTACTGAACGTTCAAAAAACAAGTAAATGGTCGTCCTCTGAAGGTTTTTAAAAATTTAAAAAATTTTGTTTTTACTTATTTTTATAATTGTTTATATTTCAATAGTAGGAGCTTAGTTAATAAGATCGAATCTCTTAGGTTACTTTTAGTTTCCAAAGCTTTTAAAATTATTCTCATTACCGAATCGTGGTTGAACTCAAAAATCGATAACTCCCAAATACTCCACGACACTCCATACACTATAGCAAGATGTGATAGAGGTTCGGTGGAGGAGTATGTATTTTAATCGATAACGTAATTCCGTTTTCCGTTGTCAAAACCCCCAAAATAAAAAACTCCGATTTAATAGCAATTGACATCTACTCCCCAACATACCAAAAATTTAGAATTATCTTAGTCTATAGACCTACAACAAATGAAAAACCTGAAGACTTTCTAGCTCTCCTTGACACCTTATGTAGTCTTATTGCCATCAACCATAGCTTCATAATAATTGGCGACTTTAACTTCCCTAATATCTTATGGAAATCCTTCAAGCCCCAATCATTCTCCGCCTCGCCCACTGAAAAATATTTTATTGAATTTATTAATAATTACAATCTCTTTCAAGAAATTTGTTCTCCAACTCGTAATAATAATTTTCTCGATCTCCTTTTCGCGCCCTCCTCTTTTCGTATTAGAAGCTGTGATGTCAAACCCCCTTTCAAGAACTCAGATCACAACAGTATTGAATTCAATCTCAACCTTAAAAATATCACTAAAAGACCCATATTAATTCACGATTTCAATAACGCAGATTACAAGTCTATCAACGAATTTCTTATCGGATTGAACTGGAATTACATCTTTTCAGACTGTATTGATATTGATTCCCAATATAACAAATTTTTACAAATTATTCAACAAGTTATTACTCACTTCATACCTCTAAAAAGAACTAATAAAAACTCTATTAATATCCCGAAACATATTCAAAATATGATTAAATACAGAAATCTCCTATGGAAAAAAATTAGCAAACCTGAAATCCGCGACAAATATCTTACCCTCCAACATAAAATCGACAAAGAAACATCCAAATTTTTCCAAAATAGAGAAATGGCTAAATTCAAAGATCCTCGATCCAAATTTCAGTATATCGGAGCCTTCCTTAAATCTAAAAAAACTAAAATTCCTACATTTAAAGACAATGATCACATCACTCTCTCCGACTTTGATAAAGCTAATAAACTGGCTACCCAGTTCCAATCGGTCTTTAATTCTACAATATTTTCTAATGACGATATCAAAATTTCTCAAGCCCATTCCTTATCATTTATTGACATAATTCCTCAAGAAATCTTTAACATCATCTCCAATCTTGATAATGTCAACAATACATCACCAGACGGCATTCCAAATATCTTTTTAAAAAATACCGCTATCTCCTTGACTTCGCCGTTAACCATTATCTTTAGAAATTCAATCATGACTAAAAAAATTCCCCGGATATGGAAAAAGTCAATTATTTGTCCTATTCCAAAAAATACTAACCCTAAGGAACCAATCGACTTTAGACCGATCTCTCTCTTGTGCTCAACTTCAAAAATACTTGAACATTGCATAACCAAAGAAATAACAAATTTTATCGAATCAAATAAACTTATTCCTCCTGATCAACACGGATTCCGTAAAAATCGCTCAGTCACAACTCAACTCCTAGAAACTTTTGATGATTACACACAAGCTATCGAACAAAAGAAATGCATTGATGTCATATTTTTTGATTTAGCTAAAGCTTTTGATACAGTCCCTCATGATCGTCTCCTCAAAAAACTCCAAGCTATGGGAATTACTGATACATTACTTGATTGGCTTAAAGATTATTTGAATAACCGCACTTTCTCTGTCCAAGTTGAATCAACCACGTCCGAAGAACATAATATTACCAGTGGTGTCCCACAGGGTAACGTATTGGGCCCGATCCTATTCATTGCATACATATATGATTTAACTGAATTTTGTAAAACTCCACATGTCACACCGAAATTATTTGCTGATGATCTTAAGGCCTATTTCACTTTTGACTCTACACAACATAACCATTACTCTCCACTCCAAAACTTTATTAATAAATTTTCAAACTATTGTAAGATTAACGGCCTTAAAATCTCAATAAATAAATGCAAATCTCTACACATTGGCTCTAAAAATCCAAATCATGAATATTTCTTAGAAAACTCCCCAATCCCAATTACACAACAAAATGAAAGCATTCGCGACTTGGGTATCCACTTCACATCCGACTTAAAATGGGAGTCCCATATTAAGATAATCACTGCAAAAGCTACAAGAACCTATTTTACCATTATTAGATCACTCAAAACAAGAAACCCAAACTTTCTTATAACTCTCTTTAAAATTTACGTTCTTCCAATCCTTGAATTTGGATCGCCTGTTTTCAACCCTTACCTTCAGAAAGATATACTTTCCCTTGAAAATGTTCAAAAGAAATTCCTCCAAATTGTTTATTTACGTTCGGGCAAAACTAAAAACTCAAAACAATTACCTGACTATCATAAACTCCTCGAATTGTTTCAACTTGAACCTCTATCACATAGGCGTCTAAAATCTAGCCTTATTCTATTCCACAATATTATCTCCGGTAAAACCCAACTCTCACACCTTGACTATTATACAACCAAACCAACCACTACTAGAGGTAATCCACACAATATCTTTATCCCATTTTGTTCAACCACAATTCGAAAAAACTCATTTTTCGTTAAAATCCCAGATATCTATAGAAAACTCCCTACAGATATTCAAAAAGCATCCACCGATCTGTTTCCTAAGCTCTTAAACACATTCGATCTATCTCACATTTTAAACAAAAATTTATCACAGTAAAACTATTTATTCCCCAGACCATCAAAAACAAATGATTCACTTATATTTTTTAAATGATTGTTTTATCTGAATGTCACGTATTTTATTGCGTATAAATTGAATTGAATTGAATTGAACTATCATAGGACTATATACATTATAACGAACAGTAGGAATATGGCTAACGCCAAATATGTGGAAAACTCATGAGGATTGGATCAAGCATATAAAAGTTATAGTCGATTAAATTCTGAAAAAGGATGCTCTTCAAGATTACAATAAAATACCTATTTGAGTAAACAACAGTGCTGGGTATTTGCCATTTGTTGACTCCGGGCTCCGGGGTAACTAGATACATCTTTAATACAGTAGTTATGCGATTTGAGGGCTACACTTGTCAACGGGTCAAAGTCATTGTAAAAGTCGTAATTATTCCTTATGGAAATGCCTTAGGATTTTATAATTCAACGTAAACTGAGTAGGTACGAATTTAAAGGTATTTATTAATTTATAAAGTTAGAGGTAAGAGCTAATCTAAATTCAGGAGGAATTCGCCAAGCGACGTAGTAGAGTCCGTGTTTTTATTTTTGGA
Organism: Meloidogyne arenaria; assembly: GCA_036172955.1. Lineage (NCBI taxonomy): Eukaryota > Metazoa > Nematoda > Chromadorea > Rhabditida > Meloidogynidae > Meloidogyne > Meloidogyne arenaria. The sequence continues at coordinate 1,800,638 of JARQAB010000019.1, forward strand.
TGCTGAAATTATTCGGCTAATAAAGATTAGGGGAGGAGGATCAGGATATCTGGACCAGAAAAATTGACAAATATTAGTAAACTAAAAAGTGCTTATATCGACTTAGAACTTGATTATACTGAGAGCAATTAGAGAAAATGGACGCAAGTTAGAACGATTTTTATGTGAGCAAGTATTTAAAAGGTGGATGTTGAAGTTCAATACCGTCACCAGGAAATTGCGCTTATAAGTCATGAAAGAGAATTGTTTGGGAATGAATATAAAAACAAAAATAATGTCAGAAAAAAAGTTATGATAAAATAAAAAGTAACCGGTTACAGTATTTTCCAGTGTTACATAATTAATGTTAATTTAATTTTGTAAAATGCTTTGAAAACAAAATAGTAATCAGTTTCCTGGTTGAGTTGTCGGAATTTATTTTTTAGAAGTTGGGTAGCCCAACTAAAAACAAAAAACAGATCACGTTAACACATCCAAAGGGACCTGTAGAATAATAGAGGTCTTATCGTTAACATAAGAATCTCCTTTGGACTCTTGGTCTTCTGCAGGCCCTGACCGTAAATGCCTACCTAGTTTTTTCTCAACTCGGGACAACACTAATACCCATCTTCATGAGTAGGGCTAGGATTTTTAGGCACGATAAAGTTAAAAATAGGCACCTATATAGGCACTAAAAAACTGCCAAAATAGGCACTAAAATCTGCAAAAAAAGGCAAAATAGGTAGGATTTTTTCGAGATTTTCTAATTTAAATTGACTGAATTTTATTAAAAAAGATAAATCTAAGCAATAAAATGTTAAATAAATTAAGTTCAACGATCAGAATTACATATAAATTGATTTATATTAATTATTATGTTTCCAAAAATAATTTGATAAATTTTTCAAAAGAAAATTTTTCCCAAAAAAATTTTTTGACAAAAATTACAAAATTCGCAAAATTCGCAAATTTCAGTAAAAAAAAAATTTTTTTGACAAAAATTACAAAATTTTTTTGGAAAACTTTTATATTTTACCAGAAAAAAATTTTTTAGTCGACAATTTTCTCAAAAAATGCCCAAAAATTCGCAAATTTCAGTAAAAAAAAGGCAAAATAGGGCATTTTGTCAGAAAAAGTTAAAATAGGCAAATTTTAGGCAACGATAAAAGTAGTTGGAAAGAAGATATCAGTGAAATAACACCTGATTTGGACGTTTCAGCATCAGGCCTATTTAGGAAAAAAACAGGCATTTGCCTAAAAATCCTGGCTCTACTGATAAATCATATAATTAAATCTCTTAAGATAATCATCTATAATCATTTAAGTAATATGATACCACATTAAATTATTAGATTATGGTTAAGTTTTATTCGAGTAAAATTAAATTGGATTTAAAAAGTAGAAAATCATTTTAAAGAATAATTAGAAAACAAAAATGATAGATAAAAAGTTCGGATATAGTGTACGAGCCGAATCTCGACAAGCTGAATCAACTGTACTACTCGCTACTTTAGGAATGATTCTGTACCAAATATAGTTTCCTAAAACGTAAAAATTATTGGTTGGTTTTTCAAATAGAAAGATGAAAAAAATGATTCTGTACCGAATTTCAGTGAAAAATAAAATTTTTTTAATTGTTACCAAGATACAACCTAATCTCCTAGGTATTAAGCGTTTAGGTTTAGTCAAAACGTTGTTTTATAGGAACAAGCCTTTCAAGATATTGTTTGTGTATCTCCGATAATAAAATATTTACGATCGTCCTTAATTACGATCGTCCTTAAAAAAAGCCATTTTTATTGAATTCAAGTTTGATAAACACTTGGAATAAAAAACGAATAAAAACGAAATAATAAATCTAGTTTGATAAACACTTGGAACTAAATGAAAGAAATTAGAAGTCGGAATTAAGTTAATTTTGGTAAATACATTAAGAAGTGAATATTAAATGGTTACCTAGATAGGTAATTTTGTGAAAATACATTAGAGAAATTAAAAGCCATTTTTTATTGAATTCAATCTTAGTAAGGAAAATAGGTAATGTTGAAAAGCAACAAAATTTTTGATCAAAAGAGGAAGACTAATTCAAATAGGATTATTATAAAGTTATCTATAAGAATAGTAACAATCTTAGTTTTTTTAAATTGACAAAAGTTTGTACAATTGGGATTAAATAATTATATAATTTTTACAATTAAATTTTATATTAAATCAGACTTTTCACTCAATTTCTATTTATTTATACCTTTTTTTTTAATTTTTGTACTTTTCTTCTTCGTAATACTGTTTACAGCCACATGCATTACATAAATAGTTTCCTGTTTCTGAATGAAGACGCCAATGTATTGTTTGTGTGACACCGCAAATAAAACATTTACGATCGTCCTTAAATTTTTTAATGAGAAGTTTGTTTTTATGTGAAGATACATTCAATGCAAATTTTATTAGTTAATTTAATAAAAATTGATTTCCTTGGTAATATACGTTCAGGTGTAGTCAAAAAGGTGTTTAATAGGAACGAGCCGTTCAAGATATTGTTTGTGTAACTCTTTAAATTACTAATGAGAAGTTATATAACAGTAGTAAATAAAGCATATTAAGATCTATTTGATAAAAAACATTTCGCTCATATCTCTATCTGTCCTCAACGTTTAGACAAAACAACCTTCATTAAGTTAAGAATTGATTAAAAGATTCATTTAAAGAGTTTCGATAAGAATTATTAAAAATGTCCAATATTGATAAAGATAACCTTTGCAGTTTTAAACCATAATTCTTTTGATCTAAACTTTCTAAATATGCGTTTATATGTGCCACATTGTTCGCACAAGTAATGTTCTTTTAGTAAATTAGACCACTGTTTTGTTTGTTTAACTCGACAATTGAAAGTTTTTTTGTCGAGTTTTTTTGTCGAGTTTTTTTGTCGAGTCGCTTATGCAAGTCGCTACAACTTCCCCCGTCATTGGTACAACTTCCCCCGTCGGGAAAAAATATCGAAAAATATCGATGTTAAAAACCCGATATTTTTCGATATCGATATTATCGAACGATCACTCGAGTCCGGTCTCTAGTTTATACTTATTAGTGTTTTGAAAGGGAAGCCAAAACGGAGAAAGGCCATGAAAACGAAAAGCCATAACTTGCTCATGATTTCGAATTTTATCAGATTTAGTATTAAAAGATTCCTCTCATCGAGATAAAGAGTTTGTTATCAAAATTGATAAAGGTCAAAAAATTTCTAGCTAGTTATGGCTTTGCGTTTCTATGGTCTCGCTCCGTTTTGGGCTGTACCTGTTTTGGAATAATTAAAGTGCTTATGTGATACTGAGCTATTTTATACGCTCATAATATAATTTCTATAATAAAATTTCAGCAAAAGCGCCAAAAAGTGATACTGATAGCATTCGTTATCAATCTCAAAAATTGTCAATCAAATCAAACAATATCCATTATAATTGGGCCTCTCATTACCCACTTAATCCCTTTAGATACCTTATTGAATTTGTAAGGGACTAAAAAATTTGTGTTGATCAAAATGTTGCACGTGTTCAGGGTCTTTATGGGTTCAGGGTGTAGTTCTTCTGAGTTGACCCCTTCAAAATTTGCCCATAAATATTGATTGGAAATTTGCCCATAAATATTGACCATAAATATTGACTTGTTATTGGACGCGTAAATGTTCATTCGAGACATAAACTAGACCAGCGCCAATAATTTTATATTTCATTTAAAAATGATCGTCATTGCAATACATGTTATGCAATACAATCAAAAGGATGATACAGACAGCAAGAGCCTGGAATCTATTTATGTAATAAATGTTATTTAAGACAATATAAAATAAAGATGAAAGGATATAAAAATTTAAAAGCATATGATTCAACCAACTAGAAGAAAATTAGAATTATGTATTGGAAGAAGAAAAAATTTTAAGAGAAAAAACTACATAACAAAGAGTCGAGTTCAATGCCCAATTCGAGGCTTTGTTATTTTTTTATTATCGATCTATATGTTTATTAAATTTCTGCATTTTTCCTATTGTTAGAATCACTTTTGAACAGTAAAATTACGTAAAATTTTTCAAAATTTAGAATTTTTGAATTCATTTGAATAATTTAAAAAACTTCTAGTATCCCATGTTTCTAAATGGCTTAGTATTTGATACAAAATTTGACAATATTTGCATAACAAAATCCGAATTATAGACAATTTTTTCGTGTTAGTATGGCCCAAAATTATGAGCTTCGCAAACTAATATAGTTTTTCTCAGACTGGTGCATGGATACGGATTTTGCTATCCGTATCCGTTTATATCCGCAACTTTCGAGCCATGTCCATCCGCGGGTCTCGCTGATATATCCGTTTTTTTCTCAAAATGGTCAACTTGATCGGAATTTTCAAAATGGTCAAATTTTTTTCAATACGAGGAACGGTTAAATAATCAAGTGATAATTGCATTGCAGTAAAACGAACAGACTCAAAGCATGGAAAAGTTCTGATTATCGCGAGATTAACCTCCAAAACTATAACCTCTCGCTTCACGAGAGGCGCTGCAGGCAAAAATTTTAAGAATTTTGGAATACTTTTGAGAATTTTAGAATCTCTAAGCCTATGATTCTTCGATATCCCTCGAATCCTGTTACTACCTCCCTCAAATCCAATGAATCCTCACAAATCATAAGATAAACTACAAAAGTTCCCACATATTGATTACACCTAGATTTCTGTTAAGTATATATTCTCTCAATAACTATGTTAATCCCCAAATCTATTCATAATTGCTTTTAATTTCTCTATAATCCCTCTAGCTCTTTATCGATCGGTATTCCGTACCGTACTATCAATAATACTACGACGGTAAATACCGAAAAATAATTAAAATATTCAGAATTTTACGAAACTCAATGAAGCATAAATTAAATAAAAATTATTTTTACAGGTAAAATCTCATAACATTGATCCTTTTATTTACTGATTTAAAAATAAATTTTTTTGAAGAGAAAGTTAAAAGAAATTATATTTTTAAAAATTAGTGGAGTAGATGAAATATTTCACCTATTGTTATCTAACCTCTCTAAAAATTTCAATTATTGGTTTGGATTATTCTTTCTCTTCAAACTCAATTTTGTTCTAACTGAAAGAAAGAGATTTTTCCATGTAGCTTAGACAATAATATGAGTTAAAAAAATGTTTTCAATAGACATATAAAATGGAAAATTTTTAGAATTTTATTCTGTTATTAAGCATCAACTAATTTCTTTCAAAATAATTTCTTTAAAATTTCTTTCAAATTTTTTTTAAATATATAAAATAGTCTTCTTCTTTAGACATCTATAACCTGTGTTTCCTTTTTCTAAGCTTTATAAATTTTATCAAATACAATAATATAAACAATATATGGATAGAATAGCTTAATGTGTATATTTGTGTATTTTTTATTTTCACACATCGGAATTCATATGTTAGAGGAATTAGTGGGTACAAAGATTTATATATAGGCACAGATGTCAAATACACACAATAAGCCAATACAGTGTTTGTCTCTCTCAAAGGTGCTAAGTGATTTTAATTTTTTTTCTCTCAAAGATGCTAACCAATACAGTGTCACTGATTTTAATTCTCTCAATACAGTGAATGTAATTCTTCCAAAAAAAAAAATAAATTTAATTCTGGTCTTTTAAATTAATTCTGGTATTTGTGTTATATTCCATATTTTATTAGACAATATGTTAACATTAAAAAAAATATTCCTTTTAAAAACAAGTGTCTTTCTTTAATAACAATTTTTCCCTTTTTCAATCAAAATTTTTGAAAGAAAGAAAGATAGAGAAATTAGAAATATAAAATTTTTAGAAATTAGAATCAATTAATAAAAAGATAAAAACTTACTGCTTAGGCTATAATATGAGTAAGATTTGGGTTTTGAACTAGTAAATTCTGGTTTTAATTAAAAATAAATAATTCTAATTGGAGTATCTATAAAATTAGAATCCCATGGTTGAATTTTGTTTCTTTTCATTTTTCTTTCTTTATTTAAAAGCTTGTTTTAACCTAAGTTCGATTTCCATACATTGTTTGTGGCAATGCACCCTAAGTGAGAGTAAATGAATAAGTTATTAAATATTACGGACTAAAACAAAAAAAAATTATGATTTTTAAGAAATGTGCTTTTAAGATACTTTTGATTCTCTTGTTATTTTTTTTTATTTTTAAACGGGCACATTTAAATGAATTAAACGGAAACAATGGCAAAAATTAAAGAATTATTTTTCAGATTCCTTTTTTTTCTGATTAACAAAATAAATTATTTAATGTTTTAAATAATGGTATTGAAACTAATTCGTTCGCAGCTTCTTTTCTGCCAGTTAAATAATAACATGAATCTCATTCCATATAATTTCCATTAATTATTGCATTATAATTAACCAAATCGTTTTATTCATTCTAGGTATTTCTTCAGCAAATTTTTTTTTAATATGAATATCATTTTCTAAAATCCCTCTCTGTTCGCTGTGATAAAATAATCTCGATCTTAAACATTTTATTTAATTTTTGGCGACAATTTTTTTTATACTTGGGTAATTTGCTTATGATTTAAATCAAGATTATGCCAATGAATTGTTATGTTCAGAATTTGGGGTTTCAAAAAAAAACCAATGTATTTTATTAATTAATCAGTCAAAGCTTATACAAAAAAAAAAGATTTTTGGCATTGTAGTTTTGTTTCAAATTTATTCGGGAGTTAGGCTAGATGAGCGAATATTTGTCCCAATCTGTATTTACATAACACTAGCTTATTATTAGAAATTACCGTAAATGCTCTAATAGAAGCACAGCTTCTATTTGAAGCACAGTCTCTAATAGAGGCACACCCTACGAGAGTATCGAAAAATAAAGGCACAGTCTCTAATTGAAGCACAGTCTCTAATAGAAGCACACCCCTAGTATACCGCTGAAAAAGTACATCATTTATTGCAGTACATTATTCTTTATAAAAATTAGTGTAAAATGATAAATAGAGGGGCATTTAATACTCATGACTTAAATTAAAAGTAGTTGAGGGATATCAAGAGGGATATTGGTGGATTTGAACAAGTATTGAGGGATACATATATGAAAATGTTATGTGATTAAATGGGATATCAGAAGATTAAAAGGGATACTTGTGATATGTGGCAGTAGAAGGGATATCAGAGTATTTTGGGATTAAGTGTGATACGGTGATCCTTTACCGGCGTTGGGAAATTTTGCAGCATTGTCACAATGAATTTTATGCGCTTTATGAAATTTATGAGTACAGGGTGTATAAGATTTCCTTGGCTCTATGATTAAATCTGAGCTTGCTCCTTTCAATACAGCAGTCGAAAATTTTGAAAATTTTCGGAGAAAAAAATTTATGAAGCTAGTTTCTAAAAAATTTTTATGAAATTTATGAATTTTAATGCAAATCTAATTTTTGTTTTGTATTATGCGGGGTAAAAATTTTCTTTAGAAAATTGAAAATTAGATCGAAAAATAAAAGCACAGTCTCTATTTGAAGCACAGTCTCTAATAGAAGCACACCCTACGAGAGGATCGAAAAATAGAAGCACATGTGCTTCAATTAGAGCATTTACGGTAATTATTATTGTTTGCTACCTAGAGTTGCATATTTGTTGAATTTATTTAATCAACATCCAAAAAATTAGAGCCAAAGCGAAACGGAAACACGATTTCATAGATTTACATAGACAAATTTATGCAAATAAGAATAATATATGTGATATGGTTAATTCAGTATGGAGGGGAATTAATTTAATCATGGGATCTTAGCTTAAGCGATTAACTTAAATTTTTAGTGTTTCCTCAACGACTTGAGAGAATAACTGCTCTTTAGACTGATCATCATTTTTCAACAACATAAGCGGAAATTTTCTAGTTCACTTTATCCCCCTCCCCCTCCATTTTTTTTCTTCCTTATGAATGTAAATAATGGTCAGAAACTCTACTAAGGGGGAAACTTCCTTCTCAATCACTACTTCGTTCTCAATTTTCATTCCTACTCACTCAGAATTAAGGTGACTCCCCCAGGAATCCTTTCTTAATTAATGCTTTCTTTTGATGATGCACAGGAAAAAATAATGAAATTGAGAAGGAAGAATTTCTGACCACAATTTCTGACCACTATTTAAATACTTAAAAAGGAAACTTTCCGCTCGGAGCCGCTCAAAAAACTCTAGACCGTGATCACATATCAATAATTTATCACAAGACCCGAAAAATTAAGAAAACTGAAATTAAAATGAATGTTTCTTCAATTACAGACCGTAAACTCTATTAAGGATAGATATTAGCTATATTATGATTATAGCTCCCAAAAAATTAAGAAGGCAAAGCTCAAGTTGTTCGTTAATTTCCTTAATTTATTAAGCCACCCAAATACCTAATAATTTTGCAAATTAAATATTAAGCAAATTTATGCACCCCTACTTCTACCAAACATTGTCTTATCAATCATGATCCGAATATATATCCGGAACAAAAGAACATAAAATCCTCAGTCCTTTTTCTCGATTCAGCACTAACAACAATAAAAACAGTCTACCGACGTTAGCTATTTAATGTAATAGCTTCCAAAAAATGAAAGATTAGTCGAAGAGAAGATAACGGAGCACTAAGTTGTATTTATATTAACGCTCAAGTACTTACTCTCTTCGTAAACTAAATATTAACCAAAATTTGAAGATTTTAAAACTAGCTTTGACTACGGACTTAGACTGACTAACTTGCACGGACCGTTTCTACAAAATTAGCCAAATGATAAATTTGACTCCCAAAAATAATTCACCTTAAAACCAAATGGAACCAATTTCTATTTTTATATTTGATTATTTTAACTAATAAATTTAAATAATATATACGGTGTTAATTAGAGCCCGAAAGAATTTGTCAATATTTTATAAGCTGGCCTAATATTTATTTAGGCCGACCGTCGCCGCCAGTCCTTAGTCATTCTCGACTTTGCCACCTTCGTTATTCTTGTATTCAGTATTCAGATATATCTCTGGGATATAAAATTAAAAGATATGTCTTCTTCCAATTTTAATGGATATAAGTGTGTTTTTAAAAGACCTGGAGTTGTAGCGTTGTTCTTGGTCTAGTAGTATTTTTGGAAGTCCACTTAGATTGACTAGATAATATGATTCTACCTTGATTTTATCCGAGATTTAAAAAAGCTTATCGAAAATACGTGTTATAAGTAGTGTTGGTCAAATGCGATTTTGCGGTATCGGTAATCGGTATTTCGGTAAAAATACCGCGGTATTACCGAAAAATACCGCGGTAATACGGTACCGTGACTAACTCTAGTTATAAGTATGTATAAGACGACATAGTTGACCAAGGTTGGTTTAAGGCAGCATAAATAACGCAAACAAACAGACTGGCATTTCAATAAGGCCCACACCTGATTAGGATAGTTGAGCGGTTAATATAGCCTAAGTGATTACTCGGCTTCCAAAAATAACATAAAACAAAAAAGGTAAACATTATGTTAGGTCTTTATATATATTTAACTTATCCTTACAATTATAATTAATATGTTTCAAATTTAATTAAGGCAAATAGTATTTAATGCTGGGAGGAAGCTCTTACTGTCGTTCAACTCGGAAATTGTGGATAAGTTTGTCTTGGCTGCCCTGCGGTACCTAACGTTCAAAAGTAATTATTGGAGCCCGTAATTTCATACTTAACCGTATTCCATACTGAAATATCGATTAATACCAATGAATTTCACCTTGTAATTACTCGGGATTTATCACGGTACTACCGAAATAGCATACCGATATAGCAGTATTATGTTACCGTTCGGGTTCTATTTAATATTAATTATTAGATTATTTTATGCTTAATTTAACGTTTATATAAATTTCGTCTGGTGTTGTTTGGCGTGTTTTCATATGTTGTTGTTTATTTTTTGCAAGTTGAACCAAGAGGTCAACCAATATTTTGAGAAAGATTGTTCTGTATCTACTTTCGGTGTGTCCGATACTAACAGTAAGAAGGAAAATAAATTTGCCAAATGATAACTTTGACATCCAAAAAATTAAGATCGAAACACTGAAAACAGATAGAATTGTGCTACAAACAAAGTTGTATATTTAAAAAAAACCACAAATTTGTATAATTTAATATTATTTAAATGCTTAAGTGTAGGGTTGTACAAATCCCGTTTATTAACTAGAGAGAATTGAAGATTTTTTACTAAGGTTTTCGGTTAATCCTCTAGCAATGCTATGACAAATTTCTATGACCTAACTGATTAAGTGGATAGTGTCACGGACAAGAGTTCAACAGGACTGAGATACTCTATTTAATCCCTAAATTGGAGATGCTTATCTGCTAAGCCTTCTAAATAACCTTTTTCACTAGCTGTTTAGACTAATATTTTTAGAGATATCTCATACGATTCTCGCTGTCATTCGCAGTCCGGCCTCTAGTTGTACTCTAACAAGTATAAGTATTAGGGTTTCAACGGAAGTTCCGGTTCCGGAAAGTTCCGGCCTTTTTTGATTCCGGTTCCGGTCAAAATTTCGGTTCCGGTGAAACCATAATAAGTATACTAATCCGACCAAAACCGGACTCATCCTTAGTCCGAACCCTTACCATCTCTATTTCATACTTGTGCCGATTAAATTAATCAGCTTTAAACCCTAATATTTATGTATCTATTCTTTTAGCTATGGTCTCTCATAGCTTCCAAAAAATAAAATTTTCGAAGACGAAACAAATCTTTGTTGTACATCTATTAATTTTATTTTAAAAATTTTTATTTTATTAATACATATTATGTAAAATATTACTCTAACAAATTTAAATTAAGATTTATCTGTCGCGTGACAATTTAATTTTAAAAATTCATACGCCTTTCTTTATCCAATTTAAACTTTAATTTCCTTGTTTCAGCTGTCATTTTATGAAACTCAATATTCTAAAACTTTAAATATAAAATTTTTTATTTTTCTGGTCCTCATATACATTACTAATTTTAAGAAAGTTCAAGTAGAGTTGCGGGACGTTCTGTAGTATTTTTGGATGTCTAGCAATGCTATGACAAATTTCGATTACCTAACTGGTGAAATGGACGGTGCCCCTGACAAGAATTCAGCAAGACTGAGATACTCTATTTAATCCCTAAGATTGGAGATGCTTGTCCGCTCTAGCCATCTATATAACTTTTTCACTAGCTAGCGATGAAATAATTGGTTCAGCTCAGCTTTGTTAAATTTAGAATGACCCTCCGCCTTAGGATGCGCCCAAATTGAAATACCCTCTATCCTATCTAATATAATTAAAGTATGTAATTTTTCATTATTTCGATCATATATCTTTATTAATTAAAAGATGTAACAATGTCGAGTAGCATTGTCAAGCTAATATTTTTGTAAGTCTAGCTATACCTAGACTAATATTAAACTAGCCAAAAAGTTTAGTTACTGGAGAGATTAAAGCTGTGGTCAAATTATTTCAAATTCTTTGTTTTGGAGGATTAAGGCGAAATAAGGAGATTTCCACATATCCCTCTTAATCCCACAAAGATATCCCCGTTATCCTCTGATTTTAAATCCAATCAAGATTTTGTACTAGAATCTTTGTTATGGAGTTACATTCCGGTCTCCCTGTAGAAATACTAGAGACCGAACTTGATGTGTCCATTAAATTTTAGAAATGAGTTTAGACTTTAATTCTTCAGAAACTCATGGAATTATTGGATTAATAGATCATTTAAAATTTCGAATGTTTTGCTGCAGCAATGATCGCCGCTTCAATTTTTACAGAAACGAGGCTGAAAAAAGGGAAATATTGCGGAGGGCACGTACTATTGACGAAGAAATTGAAAACAAAAAATTGTCCTTTAAAAAGACGTTGAAAATACTTTTGTTAGGTATGTTATACTGTCAGAACTAGGGTTGGGGGAACGATCCGGCCCTATCCTAGCGATCGAGTCGGGCATCAAATTTTGGCCCGAAAAAGACTGGTAGGGCCGTCCCAATAAAAATCGGACCCGAAAAACATGACTTGAATGTCGACCTGACTCGTAAACCCCAAACCTATTCAGAACCACTGAGATAACCTCTTGTAGGGACACTTAAGACAAAATGCCCAACTCGTGAATAGTGTTCGGCACGGTTTAAAATAAACGCCGTACTACCAAAAAATTTCGATACTATTAGGATTTTAGAATTTTTTGTTTCAAACATGGCCAGTTCTTTTGGTATTACTGGGTTAATATCGAAATAACCTAATTGCCGAATGCTTTTCTTGAATTGAAAAATTAATTTTTATATTTTTGTTTAATATTAATTTATTTTAATTTCCCTGTTAAAATGGTGACTAGATAATCCTAGACACGTGTTAGGTTGATATTCAGGCTGATTTATTTTTGGATGCCAAAATAATATTTGGTAATAAATTCGTTTTCTTTTCTAGGTGGCCCAGAAAGGTAGGTTTCTTTGTATTTAAAATGAATTCCGTAGGTAACAGTAAAATTGTTCCGAATTAGAGTAGATTCTATAAAAAATATTAATTTGGAGATGTGTTTGTTTAAATTATAAAGAGAGTTGAAGTTGAATATTATATTTTTGAAAGCCTATTAAATCTTTAGCTAAATAAATATCTTTGACAATTAATTGAGTTACCAGAAGTATCTTTTTGTATGCTCGTAGACGGACATTTCAAGTGATTCGGCTTGGAACCTGTTAAACGCATATTAGGGGGTGCTTTAAGAGATATATGTTTAAAACATTTGTTAACCAAATCCGAAAAAGAAATCGCGCCTCAAATCTGTTAAAATTTTTTTGAAAATAAATTTTTCCGAAAAATTTTCGAAAAAATTTTTTGACCAAAAATTTCAAAAATTTTGAAAATTTTCGCCAATTTTTACTAAAATTTACCAAAAAATGACCAAATATGGACAAAATATGGAAAATATGGGCATAATGCCAAAATATGGAAAAATATGGATTATAAAGACCATTCCAGAAACCCTAAAACAAGCCAAAAACATGTTTTTCGTACGTTTCATAGTCATAGGAATTCAGGAAAAAAAATGGATTTCCATATAATTACACGCCCTATTAATAAGTTTCAAATATATCTAAAGTGAGATACGATTGTTAACTTGAAAAGGATTAAAGCTTCTCAAAATCTCTCCAAGAGAATAATTAGAAAATAGCCTAAGAAATTCTCGGCTTCCAAAAAATTTTATTTTCTGCCTCCTTTACTAAATGAGGTTCGTTATTCTGTATTACTTTTATTTAACATCCTTGCAATTATTTAATAAGTTTCAGATTTAACAAAAATATTAGTGAAGTATGAGCATGGGTTTTACAATGTAGTAAGTCAGCTACATTAGAAGCATTTACAATTCGGAAGCAAGGCTTAACAATCTAAGGAGGAAAAAGGTGTCGCCTATGTAGATCAGCGGTAGTGCACTTGAAAATCAACGTGATTACAGTTTTTGAATCTGACGTAGCGTAGTTCTGCTAAAACTCTCCCTATAAGTGATTATAGGGACACGTCCAAGTAGGCACGAGGCATTGTAGGCGCAAAGCCATAATTAGCTGGAAAATTCCAGTCTTATCAATTTTTGTACCAATCTCTTTAGCTCGATTAGAGAAATCGTTTAATACTAAATTTGATGAGATTAAAAAATCTTGAAGCAAGTTATGGAAGCGCCGCGCGCCTACTTTAGCTGTGCCGTGAGTATACTTTCGTTGGATTCATACAACTATTCCTTCGGAATTAAACAAAATATAAAATGAATATTATATCAATTTATTTTCGATAAATATTTAATTAATTTTAGGATATATGCTGATCATCTGAATTTCCGTTCATTTATTTTTGAAAGTTGGATGCATCCAACTAAAATGTCACAAAACTTATACTGACTCTCTTCTCTCTAGTCCCTCGCAGACTAAATGGAACGGTTATTAAGATGGAGTGAACGATCAAATAATAAACGAAGACTTAAATGACTTTGGTTTTTCCATTTCTAAAAATAAGTCTCAAGTTCCTAGATTCCTTAAACGCGGGCACCTTGAAAATTTAATTATCTTATTTGCTGAAGCAAAGTTCAACATCCAAAAATACATACAACAAAATGCAATTCTGCGAATAATATCGGTACATAAAATGAAATTATATACGCAAAATAATTAATTAAAAAATATTAAGTAAAAACACACTATCATTAATAACAGCCATAAATGTCGTTGAAATTATAAAATGAGGGCTCTATTCTGATACAATATCAATAGAGATAGAATTTGAAAATTAGATTTTTGACTGAGCTAATCAATCATCCAAAAATAAACAACTTAGTTGGATGAAGGCACAAAATATATTTAAAGGAACGGATTTAAAAAAAATAATTCATATTGCGTTTGAATTAATATAAAAATACTCTTGACGTGAAATAATATTTTTAACAATTAGGGATCGAATTTTTAGGCTATAACTGTTGTGTCCGCACTTACAGAAACTCCGGTGGAGCTAGGATTTTGAAAACCCCGTAGCCAAGGTTTGAAAAAGGTCGGGCAAGGCCAACAAATGGCCAAATAACCAGCAATGTTGAAGAGTAAATTTGGCCCGAGACGTTTCATGAATTTCTGTTGGAATATCCAACATTTGAAATGCCAAATCAGCCGTAGGGGGTTTTTTCAATTCACTAAAGCACAGGCTATACACCCACAGACCACTGAAACGTTAGAGAAGATTTTTTTTGTTATGTATCCCTGTTTTTTGCACTAAGCGGGGGTTTAAGATCTATTAAAAGAGATGGTGAAATCAGCGTCCCAGTAGCTCGCTCTTACGATTACAAGAGGATTAGTAAATTAGAAATCCCTTCCTTATAAACTTAAAAACTAAAAAATTCTTAGTACAAAAAAATGATGAAAACAACAAAATAATAAATTTAAGCATTGGTTAAGCAATGCTCCCAAAAAATTACAGCGCAGAATCAAAGACTATTCGAGATAAAAAAGAAAATTTTTTTCTCAATTTGTAAATAGTTAAATTTAATAATTCATATTTTATTTCAAAAAACATTTTTATCTCAGTTACCTTACTTTTGGCCACACTTTTATACCATTAATCTACCAAAGCTTCATTCTATCTCAAATCCTATTAGACTGTATCAGGGATCTAGCCGTCCCGATTCCCGAAAATCGGGAATTGAATTTTTATATCGGCTAGATCCCTGGACTGTATATAGTCCTAATTAGGTTTGGGGCCCGTCCTGGTCATAAAGATCGATCGGGCATTGATTTTTTCCAAATCTTCTTTGTTAAATTGTCCTCAACTTAAACTACGACTACATCGATACATTTGAATACGCAGAAAGTATTAGACGCACCAGATAGTACGTCTTGCAATCGGTGAGATTGGCCTTGCTACAAATATAGCATTGTTTGAACAATGCTTCCAAAAAATATCAAATCGTCGGCAACGGTAGTTCAAAATCAAAAAATAATTTTTTAATTTATAAATTTTTAAATGTATTAATTTATATTTTCCTCTAAAACATCATATCCCCATTAGATTGTGTTTAAGTACAATTTTAATCTAACAAAGGTCAAAACGACCTCAGATCCTACTAAACTAATGAAAAGAGTTTTTATTTGACTTTGTTATGTATCCCTGTTTTTTGCATCAACCTCAACTCCGACTATGCCTATTTCGTAACGTTCTATAATGATTGAACTGTCCTAGAAAGACCTTGATAATAACAGACAAGTCTTACAATAGGTGAAATTGGCCTTGCTACAAGTCTAGCATTGTTCTAACAATGCTTCCAAAAAATATCATTCCATCAAGACGTGCCGAATTAAAAGCTAGAACTAATTTTTAATTTTATAAATTAGTAAATGTATTAATATCTATTTTCTTTCTTTATCATTAGACTTATAAACAGAGGAGATAATTCAGTAGGAGAGTCATCATTATGGAGAGGCCCATCTAAATATACTTAAAAAGTCTGTGCTGATCCAGCTATTTCTCCTTCAGCTAATTCAAAAGGATATTTATTTTCAATGCTATTCCCCCCCCTACATAACGCACAGTAACAATGGCTAATGCTCTAATGCTAATTAAAGCTAATATTTATTAGCATTTACAGACAAATAATAACAAAATTTTATTCATTTGTTGTGTTATTAATATGCCAGGTAAAAAATAAACTTTAACTTTTAAAGACAAAAGGAGAGCTTAATTAGAAAATTAGAAATACAATCTTAAAAATTTAATGTTCTATTGAGTTGGGTAAACCTCGACTAGGGGAAATACTCCAGGTCTTGTCTTGACCGGTGATTAATTTTTGAAATAGTGGACTCGATTTCTCTCTAAACTGTCCAAACCACTCCTACTGATCTGACCCGGAAGCAGCCTCGTGCTAGGGGAAATGCTCCAAGTATGTTCAAGTTTGCGATTAATTTTTAATATTGGACTACAAACAGGAAATATTCATGTATAAGTAGTATGTAGCTAGATCAATACGAAACCCTAAAAGTTCAGAAAGTAAGGAACAATTGTCCTTAATGTTGTTTCCAAGTTTAACTTTCGTGTTTTATCTACTTTTTATATATATATATAAAAAACCCCAACTTGCCCCTATTTTTGGGGGTAAAATCCCTTTCAAAAATTCCGCCGGCCGAAGGCCGGCGGCTGGAATTTTTTGAAGGGTACATTTGTCCTGCAACTTTTTACGCTCTATTCAGGAAAACTATAACCTCGGCACTGAAACGTCGTTTTCGCACTGAAACGGCCAAGGGTGGTTTTTCAAATGGAAATAACTCGGGAGGCAAAAGTTGGATCAAAAAGTGTCTGCTGGGAGGCGATTAAGTTGGGAAAGGTACTATATCGTAGGAAAAATTTCGAGATCTCTGGGTGGACGGTTGAGTGCGATGTGCCGTCGCGAAAATTGTGCACCTCGTCCAAAAATGACACATGGTGTCCGACGAAATTCACCGACAATTTATGATTTATATGCCAATCGATAGAGCTCCATGAGTAGGTTCTGGGAAAATTTGGTTCAATTTTTTCTGACCATTTTGGGCAGAGTTACAGAATGTCAAAGGTCCAGATTGTCCAAAACCCCTAACGTGAAAGGTGGCTCCCATTGAGTGTAATTATAAAATTGCTTAAGATTGGGCAAATGGTTTCAACTCTTTTTTGGTATGTTAGGGCACTAAATATACTACACTTTTGTTGGGGGACACTTGAGTCTGGGATTTTTTCTTGACATAGTTATGGGCACCAAAGTGACCTCTCCAAAACCGACTTTTTAACGCGTGAATTGAAACTCGATTTGAGTATCCTATCTTATAGAGCGTCCTTTGAAACCTCTAAAAATATATACTTTGTTGGGGGTACACTTGAGTCTCAGAAAGATATAAGGCAAAAAGTGGCATTTTCGGGGCCAAAAGTGGTCGGTTTTTTGAGTGTAACTCTGCGGAAAAATTTTTTAAAAATAAACGGTGTTCGGATTCGTGTTCAGCACATATTGGAGCGCCATAAAACATATTTTTATCGAGGTCGAATTTTTGACCCATTTTTGAAGGGGTACCCCTTTTGAAATTTTTTGGTGAAATTTAAATCGAGCATAACTTTGTAAGTTTTTGTCATAACCAAATGAATTAAAGGTTATAAAATAGAGCAAAAAATTACAAATTTTTTGAGCTATATAAGTTTTTGAAAAATTTCACCCGAGGCCTGGTAGGGTCGATTTTTTGAAAATTCAAATTTTTTCGGTTTTTTGAAATTTTCTGGGGTATATCGAGGCTGAGGGTGGTTAAATATATTTTTATAAAATAGAACAGAATTTTTACTATATATTAAGCTTTTAAAATGTTTCAAAAGGGTCACTTTTTGGGGAGTTATGAATTTTCGAAAAAATACGTTAATTTTTCGGTCGAAATTTTCGGCCAAAAAAATTTTTTTCCAAAAATGGGTATAGATGGGCCAAATGTTATATCAATCGAAAGCTCTCTTCGAGCTGAGCCTGAAAATATTTTTTTCAAAATTTTCTGACCATTTTGTACAAAGTTACAAAAGGTCGAAATTTCGCGAGTGGGTGTTTGGGGGCCGAAGGCCCCCAAACGACGGGCCGGAGGCCCGCCGTGCGAGGGCCGAAGGCCCGAGCTTAAGATCCATCCCAAATCGAATCGCGAGGGCCGAAAGGCCGAGCTTACGATCCATCCATAAATGGATCGCGAGGCCGAAGGCCCGAGCTTAAGATCCGTCCCAAAACGAATCGCGAGGGCCGAAGGCCCGAGCTTACGATCCATCCATAAATGGATCGCGAGGGCCGAAGGCCCGAGCTTGCGATCCATCCCAAAATGGATCGCGAGGGCCGAAGGCCCGAGCTTAAGATCCATCCCAAAATGGGTCGCGAGGGCCGAAGGCCCGAGCTTGATATCCATCCATAAATGGATTGCGAGGGCCGAAGGCCCGAGCTTGCGATCCATCCCAAAATGGATCGCGAGGGCCGAAGGCCCGAGCTTAAGATCCATCCATAAATGGATCGCGAGGGCCGAAGGCCCGAGCTTAAGATCCATCCCAAATTGGGTCGCGAGGGCCGAAGGCCCGAGCTTAATATCCATCCATAAATGGATCGCGAGGGCCGAAGGCCCGAAGCAATGAAAAGTCAGGGCTAAACTTTGGCGGCGAGGGCCGAAGGCCCGAAGCAATGAAAAGGCAGAGCTAAACTTTATCGGCGAGGGCCGAAGGTCCGGAGCAATGAAAAGGCAGGGCTAAACTTTATCGGCGAGGGCCAAAGGCCCGAAGCAATGAAAAGGCAGGGCTAAACTTTATCGGCGAGGGCCGAAGGCCCGGAGCAATGAAAAGGCAGGGCAAATCTAAATGTTTCTAGCAGCGCGCGAAGCGCGCCCCAAAGCCGGTAGGCTTTCCAACGGGCAGAGCAAAATTCAAACCAAGAGCAAAATTAGACCGCCATTGCATACGTAACTTACCGCCACACCCCAATGGGCACAACTAGTTATATATTTAATAAAAATCTTGGTAGTGCCCCTATTTTTGGGGGGAAATGGGCTTTCAAAAATTCCGCCGGCCGAAGGCCGGCGGCTGGAATTTTTTTGAAGGTGGATTTGTCCTGCAACTTTTTGCGCTCTATTCAGGAAAAATCTGACCTCGGCACTGAACCGTCGTTTTCGCACTGAAACGGCCATGGGTGGTTTTTCAAATGGTTATAGCTCGAAGGGGAAAAGTTGGATCAAAAAGTGGTTGGGGGGAGGATTTTAAGTTGGGATGTGTACTATATTGAAGGAAAAATTTGGGAGGTCTGGGATCAACTCTCCGACCCGTAGCCTCGCGGAAAAATTGCACATCTCGTCCCAAAATGACACATGGTGTCCGACGAAACTCAACGACAATTTACAAATTATATGCCATTCGATAGAGCTCCATGTGGGGAGTCTGAAAAAATTTGGTTCAAATTTTTCTGACCATTTTGGGCAAAGTTATTAAACGCTAAAGGTCCAAAATGTCCAAAACCCCTAACCTGAAGGGTGGCTCCCATTGAGTGTAATTATAAAAATGCTTAAGATTGGGCAAACGGTTTCAACTCTTTTTTGGTATAATAGGGCACTAAATGTACTACAATTTTGTTGGGGGACACAAGAGTCTGAGATTTTTTCCTGACATAGTTATGGGCACCAAAGTGACCTCGCCAAAACCGACTTTTTAACGCGTGAATTGAAACTCGATTTGAGTATCCTATCTTGTAGAGCGTCCCTTGAAACCTCTAAAAATATATACTTTATTGGGGGTACACTTGAGTCTGGGGGAGTTATACTCAAAAAAGTGGCATTTTTGGGGCCAAAAGTGGTCGGTTTTTTGAGTATATCTCCGAGGAAAAAATTTTTAAAAATAAACGGAGTTCGGATTCGTGTTCAGCACATATTGGAGTACCATAAAACATATTTTTCTCGATATCGATTTTTGGACCCATTTTTGAAGGGGTACCCCTTTTGAAATTTTTGGGTGAAATTTAAATTGGCCATAACATGGCGGGATTTTGTCGTAGCCAAACGAATTAAAGGTTATAAAATAGAGCAAAAAATTACAAATTTTTTGAGCTATTTAAATTTTTGTAAAATTTCACCCGAGGCCTGGTAGGGTCGATTTTTTCAAAATTCAAAATTTTTCGGTTTTTTAAAATTTTTTGGGGTATATCGAGGCTGAGGGGTGTTATAAATATTTTTATAAAATAGAGCAGAATTTTTTCTATATATTAAGCTTTTAAAATGTTTCAAAAGGGTTTATTTTTGGGGAGTTATGATTTTTTAAACATTTTGTCAAATTTTGAGTCTCAACTTTGGGGAATAAATTTTGACGTGACAAAATTTTTTAATTTTTTTTCCAAAAACGGCTCATATGGTACTCTAATATGCGCTGAGTTCAAATCCGTTCTCGGAAAAATTTTAAAAATTTTCCTCGAGTCGTTAGAGTCTCATAAAGTTTTGTGACATTTGCGAACACTGACCATAACTTTTTGAGACTCAAGTAGACCCCCAACAAAGTATACCTTATTCGGAGCCCCAGTGGACGCTCTTTCGAATAGGCTATCGAAAAAAGCTGAAACGACCTTTTAAAAAAAGTCGACATTTCGACCCCGGCTCTTTGGACCATATGACCTCCAAAACTTCATCTGAGACTCGAGTGACCAACTATTGATTTGTTAACAACTCCCATCCCTACAATATCACTCTCAGGCACTTAGACCTCCAGGCTTTGGAAAATCCGCTATAACGAGTTGAAATTTTCAACAGGCCATTACGGTGCCGCACTTGAGTGTGGCACCAAAATGGTCATGCGCATTAAACTCCCCGTGGCCGATAACCTATTACCCCGCTTCTTTTATTTTAATTAGGTTTCAACCAGCTTTATTATAAACCGTAGGCATTTTATCCGCCTGACCATTTTGTCCATAGGCATTTTTTCGGCTTTTTTTCACTTTTTTGATTTTCAAAAAATTCATTTTTTTCTGTTTTTTTTTAAATTTTTTAGTTTTTTAAAGATGGTGTTTATTTTTTAGTGTTCTAAAAGGGTCCTGCTCATGTTTCAATCCTTTTTTGAGCAAAAAAAAAACACGAAAAACCCTCGAAATTAACGAAATTGGTTTTTCCCGTTTTTTCGGGTTTTTTTGGGTTTTTCGAGTTTTTTTCCGGATTTTTACATTTTCAATTATTAATAATTGTTTGTGAATTATTAATTAGGATCTGTTGCATGTAATCAAGTCAACAGTTCCCAAAAGATTTCAGAAATTTAGGCTTTTTTTAAATTACAAATTCTGAGCAGGGCCCTTTTTAGGGTACTTATTTACTTCCCGCCCCCACCCAATTTTTTCGATAAATATGTAAAAATGGTCAGTCTGTCATCTTTATAGAGCTCATCGAGCTGCATCGAATGACACCAAAATCAAAAAAATCTGACTCGGTTTGACCGAGATACAGACCCCCGAAAACTTAGACCCCGCAGGGGTGGTTTTTTGGAATTCGAAAAGTTTGTGCAAATGATACCTCATTCGAAAGAGCTCGTCGAGCTGAGTCGAATGACAACAATATCGACAAGCTTGGACAGTATTTGGCAAAATTATGACGCGAGTCGTCGATCTTTCGTATGTTTATTTTATGTCATAACTTTGACAAATCTTGTCCAATCTTGTCGATATTGTTGTCATTCGACTCAACTCGACGAGCTCTTTTGAATGAGGTATCATTTCCATCAAATTTTTTTATTTGAAAACCCTCCCCATGGTTTCTAAATTTTCTGGGTTCTGTATTTTGGTCAAACCAAGTGCATTTTTTTTGATTTTGCTGTCATTAGGCACTTCGTGACGAGTTCTACAAACATGACAGATTGGCCATTCTTACATTTTTACCGGAAAAATTGGGTGGGGGAGGGAAGTAAATAAGTACCCTTTTTAACTTCATTTAATTTTTTTAATTTTTCTTTTTAATTGTTTGGTTGTATTGGCCTCAAGTGGATTCAAACCTTCAACACTTCATCAACATTCAAAAGGTTAGTTTCTTCCTCCTCCCTCGGTTAAGGGAGTTGCTCCCTACTAATCAGGGAATGTTCCCTGATTAGTTGTACTCTTTATAGAGTAGGGGTCATGCCGGATTTTTTCTTGATCCGGTATGGACCTTGCTTTATTAAGAGGAAACTAATCAGGGCGCATTTTCTGATTAGGTTTCATTCTGGATAGAGGGGTCATGCCGGTTTTTTACTCGGCATGCCTCCTTTAAGGATGGAATCTAATCAGCAAATGACCCCTGATTAGTTTCCTCTTAATAAAGCAAGGTTCATACCGGATTCAAGAAAAGTCCTGCATAAATCCTGCTTTATAAAGAGTATAACTAATCAGGGAGCATTCCCTGAATAATAAGGAGCGATCCTTTAACCGAGGGAGGAGGAAGAGACTAACCTTTTGGATGTTGATAAGTGTTGAAGGTTTGAATCCACTTGAAGTCAATACAAACAAACAATTAAAAAGAAAAATTAAAAAAATTAAATGAAGTTAAAAAGGTACTTAAACTTTTTTCTTTTTAGATAAATTTTTATATCAAATTTTATAATTCAATTTTAAATGCCTTCCAAACAACAAAGAAAGAGAAAATTGGAAAGAGAACGTTATCAGAAGAGTGTTGTTGGTGGATGTTCTGTGGATGGTGATTTAATGGATGGTATAAATGTAACTGGGGGTAATATTGTTTTGGGTAATGATTCAATTGGGGATAATTTAGATAATGGTAGTATTTCTTTTGAAATTGATAGTAATTTAAGTGATGATCTTTCAAGTTTTACTTTTGTTTCTCGTGATTTATCGCCAAGTAGTATTTTTTCTGATACATCTGTTAAAAGGGGTAGGCCTAAAAAAAGGAAAACTTGTCGAGGTAGGCCTAAAAAGAGTGTTTTAAATGAAACTGTTTCCAATGATAATGTTAATGTGAATTATGTTCCCGCCTTTTTGTCTATTGATTTATTAGATATACCTTTTGGTCCTATGCCTAATATTAATAATAGGATTTTTACCGATGATATTGGGTTTTCAAGGCCCGAAATTATTAGTTTGTGGTCGGATCCTAATTTGTGGTTGCAAGATAGTTTTGTTTTTATTTATTTAAAATTTTTATCATATCGTTCCAATTTGAATGTTGTCGTTGTTTCGCCTCAGTTTGCTGTTGTTGAGCACCATTTTGGGGAGGGTGTTGATCCGCTTAATATTTTTGATTGTTGTTATAATTATAACCAGGATTATGATATTTTATTGATTCCAATTATTTTTCCTGGTCATTTTGGGTTGGTAATTTTTGATCGTTCAGATCGTAATAATTTTTCTTGCATTTTCGTTGACTCTTTACCTTCTGTTAACCGTTTAACCGATGTTTCTTGTGGTGTTTTTGATCAAAGGCGTGTAGATTTAATTAAGAGGTGTATTTGTGATTTGACACCTGGCCTTTTTGTTGAGAATATAAATATTCAAGTTTTGCCCCGTTCTCAGTTTACAGAACAAAGAGATGGGACAAATTGTGGATTTTTTGTTTGCCTGTATTCGGAATTGTTTTTGTTTAATAATAAATCGTTAATAATTCCTTTTTTAAATATTCAATATGAAAGGAAGCGTATTTTATGGCATTTTTCTCAGTTAATTCTTTCAAATGATATTGATTATGTTGGGATTTTCGATTATAATCCTAGACATGCTCCAGTGCAAGGAAATGTTTTTAATTTTAATTTAGATTTTGGTAACGAGATACAAGATAATTGTGTTGTTAATAATTATCCCGTTTTAGATTTAGAGCCAGACCCACCATTAAGGCGGTCTGAAAGAATTGCTGCTAGAAAAACTAATTCTGTTTCTGAACTTTCTGAAACAGAGAATAATGATGATGTGTTTTTTAAGATTTCTTCTTACTGTGGAAGGTCTCATAAGCTTTATCCGTGTGCAGATGTTAGGTCTATGCATTATGAGCCTTATTACGATTCCGGTAATTTTGGTGATCAAGTTTGTTGTTTTTGTGGGGCTTTATTGTTGAACACAGAAGTTAACGAGGCTTTTCGTCAGAAACATAAAAAAATTACTTCTTCTTTTTGTTGTAAGTGTGGTTTAGTCACTCTTCCGCCTTATAGTCCACACCCTCAACTTTTAAAAGATTTAAGTAATGGTGATTCTCAAGATTCTTTAGAATTTTTGCAACACCAGAATATATATAACTCATTATTGGCCTTCGCATCAGTTTATGTCGGCCATAGAGAATCAAATCTTGATGGGGGAATTTGTTATTTACTTAACGGAGAGTTTGTTCGTAAACTTAGCTCGATCACGCCTGGTGATAATGGCCCTTCTTTTTCACAGTTATATATTTTGGATGCAAATACAGCCTTTGAAAATAGGGTTAATAATGTTTCTTATGGTGGCGATAGAGTAGACCAGGAAACACTTAGAAATTTAGATACACTTTTGCGTCAAACCCATCCTTTGGCAACTATTTATAAAAATTTCCATGCTCAATACTTGGATAAATTACACTCGGATGGTCTTGATTCTGTTAAGTATTATAGGCTTGTATTGTTAGAAGAGAGGGATGCGCCTGTTATTGTTCGTGATCCTTCTGATCATCCTAGGCAAGTTAATCTGCCTACAGAAGAGACTTTATTTTCGATTTGTACTGAAGCCGATGAATTACCACAAGTTAAAGGCATCTATATTACAGATCTTGAAGGTCATTTGTTTACTTTTGCTCCTAATCATCCTTTAACAGACACATTATGTTATCCCATTCTTTTTCCTTGTGGCGATGATGGTTATCATGCAAAAATACCTTTGAATAAAAATAATTTAAATGCCATAAACGATGATTCGTCTGATGATGATGCTGAAAATTCTAATAAAAAAAATATTTCTGTTAGGGCTTACATTAAATATCGCCTTGCTTTGCGTAGAAATGAAGATTACCATAATATTTGGAACGCAGGTGGCGGTTTGAGTCAAAAGTTTGTGTTAGATTATAATGCTAGAATAGATTCCTCTGTTGCTAATTATTTAAGAAGAGACGATATGGATTTGCGTGCTACATATCCTCCAGATGCTCTTAGATGGTTGCAAAGAGATTGCGGTGCTAAGTCTGTTTCTGATCTTGGTCACATTGTTGCGTTTAGGAAATATCACCCCGGGACACGCCCATATTTTCAGGAGATGTTTTATAATGCAACTGCAATAATGGCCCGGACTCGTAAAACTGGGTTTTGTTCATTTATGTTTACTTTTACCTGCAATCCCAGGTGGCCTGAAATTCAAAGAAATTTATTACGGGCTAATCAAAAAGTTGTTGATAGATTTGATATTACTTGTCGTATTTACGAAGATAAACTTAGAAAACTTCATTATCTATTAGAAAAGAAGCATATTCTTGGTAACATTCTAGGCTTTGGTGAAAGTCGTGAGTTTCAGAAAAGAGTAGGCGGTCCACATTTGCATAGAGTATATTGTACTGATATTCCTGCTACGCCTGAAAATGTAGAAAATTTAATTTGGGCACATATTCCACCAGAACCAACTGCAAATGATAAGTCTGTTTGGGCAAATTTTTTACGCAAGGTGCGTGAACTGTTACCTAAGCATCAGTTTCATGATTGTGGGTCACATTGTCGTAATAATAGGGGTAACTGTAAGAAAGGCTTTCCAAAACCTTTCAGTAAATTTACCATTTTACACGCCAACAAACCAGCCGAATATAGGCGTCCGAGTCCGGCAGACGGCGGTGAAACGTTAGAAATTAAAAGAGGTAGGATTAAAGTTAAATATGATAATTCTCGTGTAGTAGCTTATAACCCATTTATTCTTGTCATGTTTCATTGTCACCATAATCTTGAATTTGCGTATGGACAATCTGACAATTTAAAATATGCCTTAAAATATCCGTTTAAAGGTAACAGTTTTTCCTATGTCCGTAGTGCTGTAGATGGCCTAATCAATGTTGATGAACCTGCACAATACGCTAAAATGATTTATCGTAGTCCAACCGAGGCTTTTTCGCGAGTAATGGGATATAAGTATGCCTTTCTTTCACACACTGTTATAGGTTTGAAAATTCATTTGCCGGGTAACCAAAAATTAGTTTTTAATTCTAAAACTGCTCCTGAGGTTCTTGCTAACGTTGAAGAAGGCATTCTTCCAGATACACATCTTACTGCTTACTGGAACTTATGGCGAAAGAATATAAATAATCCCTTTATTAAAAATATACTTTTTGAAGTTTTACCTGAAACATATTCATTTGATAGCAAAGAAAAGGTGTGGCATAAAAGGAGAATGGCTGAAATTAGAAAAATAACTAAACCGATTATAGGGAGAATTTATCCTGTATCACCACGTGAACCTGAACTCTTTGCTTTGTATGTTCTAACTAAGCATTTTCCTGGGGATCCAGAAGAACTAAAAACATTTAATGGTCAAGTATGTACTACTTTTGCAGATGCTGCACGCTTAAGGGGACTTTTTGAAGATAATGGGGTTTGGGAACGTACGTTGAGGGAGGCCTCTTTTTCATTTAATCCCTCACAGATGAGGCAATTGTTCGCAAATATTCTTGTATTTGGGGGAACAGAACGGTGTGTTATTGATGGTTATGTTTTGTGGGAAATGTTTAAGGATCAGATGTATGATAGGAGACGGTGTTCAGAAAATGAAAAACTTTTACGTATTGATAGAGCATTAGCTATCATTGAGAGATATTTGTTAAGTAATGGGCGTTCTATGGATGATTTTGGTCTTCCTTCGCCTAATAATTCAATCTTAAATGACCCAGATAGGGCGTTAGACGATTTTTTCTTTCCGAACACTGTTAACAGTGATGAGCCCGATGAAACATTAGATACCTCTAATTTAGAAAGGGCAAATTTAAATACTGAACAAAATACTTTCTTTAATATGATTCGCGATGCTGTTTTTGACCCTAATTCTGTTAATAAATATTTTTATTTGTCAGGAGATGGGGGTACAGGCAAAACATTCTTATTAAATTATGTTCTTTACCAACTTAGGCAGTTAAATTTAAAAGTTTTACCAACCGCCTCAACGGGTATTGCTTCTACAAAGTTTTATGCAGGGGGTATGACATTTCACTCTGCTTTTCGTTTCGGGATTAATGTTGAACCGGGAAAACTTCCTTTGGTAAAGTTTGACAGCTTTTTTGGGAGAAGAATTATAGAATGTGATGTCATTATTATTGATGAGATAACCATGTTAAATAAGACTGTGTTTGAAAATGTAGACCAATTGTGTCGTACTATGGTTCCTCAAAATAAAACCCATCCTTTTGCTGGGAAAGTTGTGATACTTTCAGGAGACTGGAAGCAATCTTTACCAGTTGCTGATTCTGCTTCCCCTGGTGCTTCTGTTGCTGCTTGCATTCAATCCTCACATTTGTATCCCCTTTTCCAAAAATTTAGACTTGTGCAAAATATGAGAGTGATTCCTTCGGAAATTCAATTTAAGGATTGGCTTTATAGTATTGGTACCGGAACTATCGGTGATTTAGTTAATATTCCACCAAATATGATAGTCAATTCACGACAAGAATTATATGATTTTGTTTTTGATCAAGGGTTTGCTGTAGCAAGTAATGAATTATTGAAAAGATTAATTTTAGCACCAACAAATAGGGTTGTTGATTCTATTAATTGTGAAATTATAGACATGATTGATTCACCAGAGGTCGAATATTTATCTATTGACAATCCGACAGGTGAAAATCCTTTGGCTTATAATGCTGCTGAATATGACGTTGCAACATTAAATCGTATCACTCCAAATGGAATGCCAGCTCATAGTCTCAAGCTCAAAGTGGGCTCCGTAATCGTATTGCTTCAAAATTTAAACACACAAAAATCGTTGTGTAATGGAACGAGACTAATTGTAACTAATTTACAATCGAATCTTATAGAAGCAGAGACAATAAATATTGGATCTGATCATGGTTTTAAAGTTGGCATTTGTCGTACAAGAAATCAATTTGTTGATAATAATCCTGATGCAGTAAGCTTCGAACGATTTCAGTTTCCTGTAAGGGTTGCTTTTTGTATGACAATCACTAAAGCTCAAGGGCAAACTTGTGAGCGTTTGGGTATTGATTTTAATGACGAGCCCTTTGCCCACGGGCAATTATATACAGCCTTATCACGTGGCCGAAGTGGTGATTTTATTAAAATTTTTGCTCCTAAAAAACCAAATAATGATGGAAGTATTCCAATAAGAAATGTAGTTGCCAATGGAATTACTTTTGATTAGGTTTAATTTAAAAAAGTTTTTTGTTGAGCTTTTTTGGTTTTTCTTGAATGTTGTATTGTGATATTACTTTTGGTTCTGTATATTATTTGTTGTGGAAGGGTTTTTTTGGTTTTATATTTATTATTTTATTTGGGGTATGAATTATTTACTTTTGATCCGAATTGTTTTTTATTTAAAATTTATTTGGTTGTGTCTATTATTTTAGTTTATTGAATGTTGTGTTTAATTAAAGTATAATTGGTATTTTTAGTGGAGTGTTTAATTATAGTATATAAAATAAGATTTGTTTTGTTTTTGATTGGGAGCTGATTATATTTTTTGGAATATTTTGATAGAAATGGGTATATTTCTCGTAATATTGGTGTAAGCTGTTTTTTGATTTGGTTTATTTGTTATTGATGTTTTTTATATTATTCTTTATGAGAAGGTTTTTGGGATTGTATTATTTAAAACTTAGTATTTTTGGGGTTGTTTTTTAAATAGTATTTTATTTGTTTAATTATTTTTATAGTTTTGAGCTTTAATTTTATTTTTTTCACTTTTATGTCCAATAGGGGCATAATCGCACGGGAGGCTTTATGCCAACCGGTTGAGTATTTCATTGTTGTTTAATGATTTATTTTTTTTATTTATTATTCACTTTTATGTCCAATAGGGGCATAATCGCACGGGAGGCTTTATGCTGACCGGTTGAGTATTTCATTGTTGTTTAATGATTTATTTTTTTTATTTATTATTCACTTTTATGTCCAATAGGGGCATAATCGCACGGGAGGCTTTATGCTGACCGGTTGAGTATTTCATTGTTGTTTAATGATTTATTTTTTTTATTTATTATTCACTTTTATGTCCAATAGGGGCATAATCGCACGGGAGGCTTTATGCTGACCGGTTGAGTATTTCATTGTTTTTTGTTTGTTTTTAAGTTTATTTTAATTATTTTAATTATTTGGGGGATTTTTATTATTTATTTATTTATTTATTTATTATTTCTTTTGGGGTGGGGTCCCTCCCACGGGGTACAGGGTTTGCCCGTTTACCTCCGTGCACCTCCACGTGGTGTACCCTGGGCATTGTTGTATAATTACAAAATGTTATACAACAATGGCTAAGCACGGTAAAAAACGGGATGGTTTAAATTATGAAAAGAATGAACTGTTTCTAGCAGCGCGCGAAGCGCGCCCCAAAGCCGTTAGGCTTTCCAACGGGCACCCCAAACTAAACAGCCAGAGTATCCTAATAGGAATTGCATACGCACAACGCCATAGAAACAACGCCATAGAAAAAATAGAAAATAAAAATAGAAATAGAAAAAATAGAAATATAGAAAAATAGATAGAACATATAGACAAAATAATGTCGAGACATATCAAACTTTAGTAAAAATATATAAAAATAAAAATTATTTAAAAATCCACCTTATTTAAAACAGCTTATTTAAAATGAACTTAAAATATTTAAAATTTTTTTTCAAACCTTTTTTCTGTGCCAGCGGTTCTAACCGGGCATGGGACCAACGGTTACACCGGGTCGGGGTACAGGGTTTGCCCGTTTTCCTCCGTGCACCTCCACGTGGTGTACCCTGGGCATTGTTATATAATTATTAAATATTATATAACATTGTTATATAATATTTGTTATATAGCATTGTTATATAATATTTAAATATTATACAACAATGGCTAAGCACGGTGAAAAACGGGATGTTATAAAATTTATGAAGAAAAAACCTTCTAGCAGCGCGCGAAGCGCGCCCCAAAGCCGTTAGGCTTTCCAACGGGCAAAAGTATCGTAACCAAAGGCTCCGCCTATTAAATTCCAGTGCATACGTAAGTTACCGCCATCGCATACGTACACATCTAGTTATATATATTATAAAAATCTTGGTAGTGCCCCTATTTTTGGGGAGAAAATCGCTAGAAAAAAGTCCTGCGCCCCGGCCGAAGGCCGGGGAATTTTTTTGAGGGTGGATGGGTCCTACAACTTTTTACGCTCTATTCAGGAAAACTATAACCTTGGCACTGAAACGTCGTTTTCGCACTGAAACGGCCATGGGTGGTTTTTCAAATGGGAATAACTCGGGAGGCAGAAGTTGGATCAAAAAGTGTCTGCTGGGAGGCGATTAAGTTGGGAAAGGTACTATATCGTAGGAAAAATTTCGGGACCTCTGGGTGGACGGTTGAGTGCGATGTGCCGTCGCGAAAATTGTACACCTCGTCCAAAAATGACACATGGTGTCCGACGAAAATCACCGACAATTTGTGATCTATATGCCATTTGATAGAGCTCCATGAGTTGGTTCTGGGAAAATTTGGTTTAAATTTTTCTGACCATTTTGGGCAAAGTTATGGGACTCAAAAGGTCCAAAATGGCCAAAACCCCTAACGTGAAGGGAGGCTCCCATGGAATGTAATTATAAAAGTGGTTAAACATGGGCAAACGGTTTCAACTCTTTTTTGGTATAATAGGGCACTAAATGTACTACAATTTTGTTGGGGGACACAAGAGTCTGAGATTTTTTCCTGACATAGTTATGGGCACCAAGGTGACCTCGCCAAAATCGACTTTTTAACGCGTGAATTGAAACTCGATTTGAGTATCCTATCTTGTAGAGCGTCCCTTGAAACCTCTAAAAATATATACTTTGTTGGGGGTACACTTGAGTCTGGGAAAGTTATACTCAAAAAAGTGGCATTTTTGGGGCCAAAAGTGGTCGGTTTTTTGAGTATATCTCCGAGGAAAAAATTTTTAAAAATAAACGGAGTTCGGATTCGAGTTCAGCACCTATTGGAGCACCATAAAACATATTTTTCTCGAGGTCGAATTTTTTACCCATTTTTGAAGGGGTACCCCTTTTGAAATTTTTGGGTGAAATTTAAATTGGGCATAACTTTGCGAGTTTTTGTCGTGGCCAAACGAGTTAAAGCTTATAAAATAGAGCAAAAAATTACAAATTTTTTGAGCTATTTTTTGAGCAAATTTTTTGAGCCAAATTTTTTGAGCTTAATTTTACCTGCGAGAGCCGAAGGCTCGAGCTTTCAACACATCTCGGAAGGCAGGGTTAAACTTTACCGGCGAGGGCCGAAGGCCCGAGCTTTCAACCCATCTAAAAGACAGAGCAATGAATTAAAAGGCAGGGCACACTTTTACCGGCGAGGGCCGAAGGCCCGAGCTTTCAACCCATCTAAAAGGCAGATCAATGAATTAAAAAGCAGGGCAAACTTTACCGGCGAGGGCCGAAGGCCCGAGCTTCGACCCATCCCGGAAGGCAGAGCAAAGACCCACCGAGGCCGAAGGCCGAGGAGTTTGGTGGCGAGGGCCGAAGGCCCGAGCTTAACATCCATCCCTTAATGAATCGCGAGGGCCGAAGGCCCGAGCTTCGACCCATCCCGGAATGCAGAGCAAAGACCCACCGAGGCCGAAGGCCGAGGAGTTTGGGGGCGAGGGCCGAATGTCCGAGCTTCGACCCATCCCGGAAGGCAGAGCAAAGACCCACCGAGGCCGAAGGCCGAGGAGTTTGAGGGCGAGGGCCGAAGGCCCGAGCTTAAGATCCATCCCAAAATGGATCGCGAGGGCCGAAGGCCCGAGCTTAAGATCCATCCCAAAATGGGACGCGAGGGCCGAAGGCCCGAAGCAATGAAAAGGCAGGGCTAAACCTTACCGGCGAGGGCCGAAGGCCCGAGCTTTCAACCCATCTAAAAGGCAGATCAATGAATTAAAAAGCAGGGCAAACTTTACCGGCGAGGGCCGAAGGCCCGAGCTTCGACCCATCCCGGAAGGCAGAGCAAAGACCCACCGAGGCCGAAGGCCGAGGAGTTTGGTGGCGAGGGCCGAAGGCCCGAGCTTAACATCCATCCCTTAATGAATCGCGAGGGCCGAAGGCCCGAGCTTCGACCCATCCCGGAATGCAGAGCAAAGACCCACCGAGGCCGAAGGCCGAGGAGTTTGGGGGCGAGGGCCGAATGTCCGAGCTTCGACCCATCCCGGAAGGCAGAGCAAAGACCCACCGAGGCCGAAGGCCGAGGAGTTTGAGGGCGAGGGCCGAAGGCCCGAGCTTAAGATCCATCCCAAAATGGATCGCGAGGGCCGAAGGCCCGAGCTTAAGATCCATCCCAAAATGGGTCGCGAGGGCCGAAGGCCCGAAGCAATGAAAAGGCAGGGCTAAACCTTACCGGCGAGGGCCGAAGGCCCGAAGCAATGAAAAGGCAGGGCTAAACCTTACCGGCGAGGGCCGAAGGCCCGGAGCAATGAAAAGGCAGGGCAAATCAGGTTTTTTTTTCAAATCATTTTTTTTCAAATCAAATCAAATCAAATCAGGCAGGCAAAGTTTCTAGCAGCGCGCGAAGCGCGCTCCAAAGCCGTTAGGCTTTCCAACGGGCAGAGCAAAATTTAAACCAAAGCAAAATTAAACTGCCATTGCATACGTAAGTTACCGCCATCGCATACGTAACCCAGAGCTAGTTATATATTTAATAAAAATCTTGGTAGTGCCCCTATTTTTGGGGGGAAATGGGCTTTCAAAAATTCCGCCGGCCGAAGGCCGGCGGCTGGAATTTTTTTGAAGGTGGATTTGTCCTGCAACTTTTTGCGCTCTATTCAGGAAAAATCTGACCTCGGCACTGAACCGTCGTTTTCGCACTGAAACGGCCATGGGTGGTTTTTCAAATGGTTATAGCTCGAAGGGGAAAAGTTGGATCAAAAAGTGGTTGGGGGGAGGATTTTAAGTTGGGATGTGTACTATATTGAAGGAAAAATTTGGGAGGTCTGGGATCAACTCTCCGACCCGTAGCCTCGCGGAAAAATTGCACATCTCGTCCCAAAATGACACATGGTGTCCGACGAAACTCAACGACAATTTACAAATTATATGCCATTCGATAGAGCTCCATGTGGGGAGTCTGAAAAAATTTGGTTCAAATTTTTCTGACCATTTTGGGCAAAGTTATTAAACGCTAAAGGTCCAAAATGTCCAAAACCCCTAACCTGAAGGGTGGCTCCCATTGAGTGTAATTATAAAAATGCTTAAGATTGGGCAAACGGTTTCAACTCTTTTTTGGTATAATAGGGCACTAAATGTACTACAATTTTGTTGGGGGACACAAGAGTCTGAGATTTTTTCCTGACATAGTTATGGGCACCAAAGTGACCTCGCCAAAACCGACTTTTTAACGCGTGAATTGAAACTCGATTTGAGTATCCTATCTTGTAGAGCGTCCCTTGAAACCTCTAAAAATATATACTTTATTGGGGGTACACTTGAGTCTGGGGGAGTTATACTCAAAAAAGTGGCATTTTTGGGGCCAAAAGTGGTCGGTTTTTTGAGTATATCTCCGAGGAAAAAATTTTTAAAAATAAACGGAGTTCGGATTCGTGTTCAGCACATATTGGAGTACCATAAAACATATTTTTCTCGATATCGATTTTTGGACCCATTTTTGAAGGGGTACCCCTTTTGAAATTTTTGGGTGAAATTTAAATTGGCCATAACATGGCGGGATTTTGTCGTAGCCAAACGAATTAAAGGTTATAAAATAGAGCAAAAAATTACAAATTTTTTGAGCTATTTAAATTTTTGTAAAATTTCACCCGAGGCCTGGTAGGGTCGATTTTTTCAAAATTCAAAATTTTTCGGTTTTTTAAAATTTTTTGGGGTATATCGAGGCTGAGGGGTGTTATAAATATTTTTATAAAATAGAGCAGAATTTTTGCTATATATTAAGCTTTTAAAATGTTTCAAAAGGGTTTATTTTTGGGGAGTTATGATTTTTTAAACATTTTGTCAAATTTTGAGTCTCAACTTTGGGGAATAAATTTTGACGTGACAAAATTTTTTAATTTTTTTTCCAAAAACGGCTCATATGGTACTCTAATATGCGCTGAGTTCAAATCCGTTCTCGGAAAAATTTTAAAAATTTTCCTCGAGTCGTTAGAGTCTCATAAAGTTTTGTGACATTTGCGAACACTGACCATAACTTTTTGAGACTCAAGTAGACCCCCAACAAAGTATACCTTATTCGGAGCCCCAGTGGACGCTCTTTCGAATAGGCTATCGAAAAAAGCTGAAACGACCTTTTAAAAAAAGTCGACATTTCGACCCCGGCTCTTTGGACCATATGACCTCCAAAACTTCATCTGAGACTCGAGTGACCAACTATTGATTTGTTAACAACTCCCATCCCTACAATATCACTCTCAGGCACTTAGACCTCCAGGCTTTGGAAAATCCGCTATAACGAGTTGAAATTTTCAACAGGCCATTACGGTGCCGCACTTGAGTGTGGCACCAAAATGGTCATGCGCATTAAACTCCCCGTGGCCGATAACCTATTACCCCGCTTCTTTTATTTTAATTAGGTTTCAACCAGCTTTATTATAAACCGTAGGCATTTTATCCGCCTGACCATTTTGTCCATAGGCATTTTTTCGGCTTTTTTTCACTTTTTTGATTTTCAAAAAATTCATTTTTTTCTGTTTTTTTTTAAATTTTTTAGTTTTTTAAAGATGGTGTTTATTTTTTAGTGTTCTAAAAGGGTCCTGCTCATGTTTCAATCCTTTTTTGAGCAAAAAAAAAACACGAAAAACCCTCGAAATTAACGAAATTGGTTTTTCCCGTTTTTTCGGGTTTTTTTGGGTTTTTCGAGTTTTTTTCCGGATTTTTACATTTTCAATTATTAATAATTGTTTGTGAATTATTAATTAGGATCTGTTGCATGTAATCAAGTCAACAGTTCCCAAAAGATTTCAGAAATTTAGGCTTTTTTTAAATTACAAATTCTGAGCAGGGCCCTTTTTAGGGTACTTATTTACTTCCCGCCCCCACCCAATTTTTTCGATAAATATGTAAAAATGGTCAGTCTGTCATCTTTATAGAGCTCATCGAGCTGCATCGAATGACACCAAAATCAAAAAAATCTGACTCGGTTTGACCGAGATACAGACCCCCGAAAACTTAGACCCCGCAGGGGTGGTTTTTTGGAATTCGAAAAGTTTGTGCAAATGATACCTCATTCGAAAGAGCTCGTCGAGCTGAGTCGAATGACAACAATATCGACAAGCTTGGACAGTATTTGGCAAAATTATGACGCGAGTCGTCGATCTTTCGTATGTTTATTTTATGTCATAACTTTGACAAATCTTGTCCAATCTTGTCGATATTGTTGTCATTCGACTCAACTCGACGAGCTCTTTTGAATGAGGTATCATTTCCATCAAATTTTTTTATTTGAAAACCCTCCCCATGGTTTCTAAATTTTCTGGGTTCTGTATTTTGGTCAAACCAAGTGCATTTTTTTTGATTTTGCTGTCATTAGGCACTTCGTGACGAGTTCTACAAACATGACAGATTGGCCATTCTTACATTTTTACCGGAAAAATTGGGTGGGGGAGGGAAGTAAATAAGTACCCTTTTTAACTTCATTTAATTTTTTTAATTTTTCTTTTTAATTGTTTGGTTGTATTGGCCTCAAGTGGATTCAAACCTTCAACACTTCATCAACATTCAAAAGGTTAGTTTCTTCCTCCTCCCTCGGTTAAGGGAGTTGCTCCCTACTAATCAGGGAATGTTCCCTGATTAGTTGTACTCTTTATAGAGTAGGGGTCATGCCGGATTTTTTCTTGATCCGGTATGGACCTTGCTTTATTAAGAGGAAACTAATCAGGGCGCATTTTCTGATTAGGTTTCATTCTGGATAGAGGGGTCATGCCGGTTTTTTACTCGGCATGCCTCCTTTAAGGATGGAATCTAATCAGCAAATGACCCCTGATTAGTTTCCTCTTAATAAAGCAAGGTTCATACCGGATTCAAGAAAAGTCCTGCATAAATCCTGCTTTATAAAGAGTATAACTAATCAGGGAGCATTCCCTGAATAATAAGGAGCGATCCTTTAACCGAGGGAGGAGGAAGAGACTAACCTTTTGGATGTTGATAAGTGTTGAAGGTTTGAATCCACTTGAAGTCAATACAAACAAACAATTAAAAAGAAAAATTAAAAAAATTAAATGAAGTTAAAAAGGTACTTAAACTTTTTTCTTTTTAGATAAATTTTTATATCAAATTTTATAATTCAATTTTAAATGCCTTCCAAACAACAAAGAAAGAGAAAATTGGAAAGAGAACGTTATCAGAAGAGTGTTGTTGGTGGATGTTCTGTGGATGGTGATTTAATGGATGGTATAAATGTAACTGGGGGTAATATTGTTTTGGGTAATGATTCAATTGGGGATAATTTAGATAATGGTAGTATTTCTTTTGAAATTGATAGTAATTTAAGTGATGATCTTTCAAGTTTTACTTTTGTTTCTCGTGATTTATCGCCAAGTAGTATTTTTTCTGATACATCTGTTAAAAGGGGTAGGCCTAAAAAAAGGAAAACTTGTCGAGGTAGGCCTAAAAAGAGTGTTTTAAATGAAACTGTTTCCAATGATAATGTTAATGTGAATTATGTTCCCGCCTTTTTGTCTATTGATTTATTAGATATACCTTTTGGTCCTATGCCTAATATTAATAATAGGATTTTTACCGATGATATTGGGTTTTCAAGGCCCGAAATTATTAGTTTGTGGTCGGATCCTAATTTGTGGTTGCAAGATAGTTTTGTTTTTATTTATTTAAAATTTTTATCATATCGTTCCAATTTGAATGTTGTCGTTGTTTCGCCTCAGTTTGCTGTTGTTGAGCACCATTTTGGGGAGGGTGTTGATCCGCTTAATATTTTTGATTGTTGTTATAATTATAACCAGGATTATGATATTTTATTGATTCCAATTATTTTTCCTGGTCATTTTGGGTTGGTAATTTTTGATCGTTCAGATCGTAATAATTTTTCTTGCATTTTCGTTGACTCTTTACCTTCTGTTAACCGTTTAACCGATGTTTCTTGTGGTGTTTTTGATCAAAGGCGTGTAGATTTAATTAAGAGGTGTATTTGTGATTTGACACCTGGCCTTTTTGTTGAGAATATAAATATTCAAGTTTTGCCCCGTTCTCAGTTTACAGAACAAAGAGATGGGACAAATTGTGGATTTTTTGTTTGCCTGTATTCGGAATTGTTTTTGTTTAATAATAAATCGTTAATAATTCCTTTTTTAAATATTCAATATGAAAGGAAGCGTATTTTATGGCATTTTTCTCAGTTAATTCTTTCAAATGATATTGATTATGTTGGGATTTTCGATTATAATCCTAGACATGCTCCAGTGCAAGGAAATGTTTTTAATTTTAATTTAGATTTTGGTAACGAGATACAAGATAATTGTGTTGTTAATAATTATCCCGTTTTAGATTTAGAGCCAGACCCACCATTAAGGCGGTCTGAAAGAATTGCTGCTAGAAAAACTAATTCTGTTTCTGAACTTTCTGAAACAGAGAATAATGATGATGTGTTTTTTAAGATTTCTTCTTACTGTGGAAGGTCTCATAAGCTTTATCCGTGTGCAGATGTTAGGTCTATGCATTATGAGCCTTATTACGATTCCGGTAATTTTGGTGATCAAGTTTGTTGTTTTTGTGGGGCTTTATTGTTGAACACAGAAGTTAACGAGGCTTTTCGTCAGAAACATAAAAAAATTACTTCTTCTTTTTGTTGTAAGTGTGGTTTAGTCACTCTTCCGCCTTATAGTCCACACCCTCAACTTTTAAAAGATTTAAGTAATGGTGATTCTCAAGATTCTTTAGAATTTTTGCAACACCAGAATATATATAACTCATTATTGGCCTTCGCATCAGTTTATGTCGGCCATAGAGAATCAAATCTTGATGGGGGAATTTGTTATTTACTTAACGGAGAGTTTGTTCGTAAACTTAGCTCGATCACGCCTGGTGATAATGGCCCTTCTTTTTCACAGTTATATATTTTGGATGCAAATACAGCCTTTGAAAATAGGGTTAATAATGTTTCTTATGGTGGCGATAGAGTAGACCAGGAAACACTTAGAAATTTAGATACACTTTTGCGTCAAACCCATCCTTTGGCAACTATTTATAAAAATTTCCATGCTCAATACTTGGATAAATTACACTCGGATGGTCTTGATTCTGTTAAGTATTATAGGCTTGTATTGTTAGAAGAGAGGGATGCGCCTGTTATTGTTCGTGATCCTTCTGATCATCCTAGGCAAGTTAATCTGCCTACAGAAGAGACTTTATTTTCGATTTGTACTGAAGCCGATGAATTACCACAAGTTAAAGGCATCTATATTACAGATCTTGAAGGTCATTTGTTTACTTTTGCTCCTAATCATCCTTTAACAGACACATTATGTTATCCCATTCTTTTTCCTTGTGGCGATGATGGTTATCATGCAAAAATACCTTTGAATAAAAATAATTTAAATGCCATAAACGATGATTCGTCTGATGATGATGCTGAAAATTCTAATAAAAAAAATATTTCTGTTAGGGCTTACATTAAATATCGCCTTGCTTTGCGTAGAAATGAAGATTACCATAATATTTGGAACGCAGGTGGCGGTTTGAGTCAAAAGTTTGTGTTAGATTATAATGCTAGAATAGATTCCTCTGTTGCTAATTATTTAAGAAGAGACGATATGGATTTGCGTGCTACATATCCTCCAGATGCTCTTAGATGGTTGCAAAGAGATTGCGGTGCTAAGTCTGTTTCTGATCTTGGTCACATTGTTGCGTTTAGGAAATATCACCCCGGGACACGCCCATATTTTCAGGAGATGTTTTATAATGCAACTGCAATAATGGCCCGGACTCGTAAAACTGGGTTTTGTTCATTTATGTTTACTTTTACCTGCAATCCCAGGTGGCCTGAAATTCAAAGAAATTTATTACGGGCTAATCAAAAAGTTGTTGATAGATTTGATATTACTTGTCGTATTTACGAAGATAAACTTAGAAAACTTCATTATCTATTAGAAAAGAAGCATATTCTTGGTAACATTCTAGGCTTTGGTGAAAGTCGTGAGTTTCAGAAAAGAGTAGGCGGTCCACATTTGCATAGAGTATATTGTACTGATATTCCTGCTACGCCTGAAAATGTAGAAAATTTAATTTGGGCACATATTCCACCAGAACCAACTGCAAATGATAAGTCTGTTTGGGCAAATTTTTTACGCAAGGTGCGTGAACTGTTACCTAAGCATCAGTTTCATGATTGTGGGTCACATTGTCGTAATAATAGGGGTAACTGTAAGAAAGGCTTTCCAAAACCTTTCAGTAAATTTACCATTTTACACGCCAACAAACCAGCCGAATATAGGCGTCCGAGTCCGGCAGACGGCGGTGAAACGTTAGAAATTAAAAGAGGTAGGATTAAAGTTAAATATGATAATTCTCGTGTAGTAGCTTATAACCCATTTATTCTTGTCATGTTTCATTGTCACCATAATCTTGAATTTGCGTATGGACAATCTGACAATTTAAAATATGCCTTAAAATATCCGTTTAAAGGTAACAGTTTTTCCTATGTCCGTAGTGCTGTAGATGGCCTAATCAATGTTGATGAACCTGCACAATACGCTAAAATGATTTATCGTAGTCCAACCGAGGCTTTTTCGCGAGTAATGGGATATAAGTATGCCTTTCTTTCACACACTGTTATAGGTTTGAAAATTCATTTGCCGGGTAACCAAAAATTAGTTTTTAATTCTAAAACTGCTCCTGAGGTTCTTGCTAACGTTGAAGAAGGCATTCTTCCAGATACACATCTTACTGCTTACTGGAACTTATGGCGAAAGAATATAAATAATCCCTTTATTAAAAATATACTTTTTGAAGTTTTACCTGAAACATATTCATTTGATAGCAAAGAAAAGGTGTGGCATAAAAGGAGAATGGCTGAAATTAGAAAAATAACTAAACCGATTATAGGGAGAATTTATCCTGTATCACCACGTGAACCTGAACTCTTTGCTTTGTATGTTCTAACTAAGCATTTTCCTGGGGATCCAGAAGAACTAAAAACATTTAATGGTCAAGTATGTACTACTTTTGCAGATGCTGCACGCTTAAGGGGACTTTTTGAAGATAATGGGGTTTGGGAACGTACGTTGAGGGAGGCCTCTTTTTCATTTAATCCCTCACAGATGAGGCAATTGTTCGCAAATATTCTTGTATTTGGGGGAACAGAACGGTGTGTTATTGATGGTTATGTTTTGTGGGAAATGTTTAAGGATCAGATGTATGATAGGAGACGGTGTTCAGAAAATGAAAAACTTTTACGTATTGATAGAGCATTAGCTATCATTGAGAGATATTTGTTAAGTAATGGGCGTTCTATGGATGATTTTGGTCTTCCTTCGCCTAATAATTCAATCTTAAATGACCCAGATAGGGCGTTAGACGATTTTTTCTTTCCGAACACTGTTAACAGTGATGAGCCCGATGAAACATTAGATACCTCTAATTTAGAAAGGGCAAATTTAAATACTGAACAAAATACTTTCTTTAATATGATTCGCGATGCTGTT
Source organism: Meloidogyne arenaria (assembly GCA_036172955.1). Lineage (NCBI taxonomy): Eukaryota > Metazoa > Nematoda > Chromadorea > Rhabditida > Meloidogynidae > Meloidogyne > Meloidogyne arenaria. The sequence goes on from JARQAB010000019.1 coordinate 1,841,403, forward strand.
TTTGACCCTAATTCTGTTAATAAATATTTTTATTTGTCAGGAGATGGGGGTACAGGCAAAACATTCTTATTAAATTATGTTCTTTACCAACTTAGGCAGTTAAATTTAAAAGTTTTACCAACCGCCTCAACGGGTATTGCTTCTACAAAGTTTTATGCAGGGGGTATGACATTTCACTCTGCTTTTCGTTTCGGGATTAATGTTGAACCGGGAAAACTTCCTTTGGTAAAGTTTGACAGCTTTTTTGGGAGAAGAATTATAGAATGTGATGTCATTATTATTGATGAGATAACCATGTTAAATAAGACTGTGTTTGAAAATGTAGACCAATTGTGTCGTACTATGGTTCCTCAAAATAAAACCCATCCTTTTGCTGGGAAAGTTGTGATACTTTCAGGAGACTGGAAGCAATCTTTACCAGTTGCTGATTCTGCTTCCCCTGGTGCTTCTGTTGCTGCTTGCATTCAATCCTCACATTTGTATCCCCTTTTCCAAAAATTTAGACTTGTGCAAAATATGAGAGTGATTCCTTCGGAAATTCAATTTAAGGATTGGCTTTATAGTATTGGTACCGGAACTATCGGTGATTTAGTTAATATTCCACCAAATATGATAGTCAATTCACGACAAGAATTATATGATTTTGTTTTTGATCAAGGGTTTGCTGTAGCAAGTAATGAATTATTGAAAAGATTAATTTTAGCACCAACAAATAGGGTTGTTGATTCTATTAATTGTGAAATTATAGACATGATTGATTCACCAGAGGTCGAATATTTATCTATTGACAATCCGACAGGTGAAAATCCTTTGGCTTATAATGCTGCTGAATATGACGTTGCAACATTAAATCGTATCACTCCAAATGGAATGCCAGCTCATAGTCTCAAGCTCAAAGTGGGCTCCGTAATCGTATTGCTTCAAAATTTAAACACACAAAAATCGTTGTGTAATGGAACGAGACTAATTGTAACTAATTTACAATCGAATCTTATAGAAGCAGAGACAATAAATATTGGATCTGATCATGGTTTTAAAGTTGGCATTTGTCGTACAAGAAATCAATTTGTTGATAATAATCCTGATGCAGTAAGCTTCGAACGATTTCAGTTTCCTGTAAGGGTTGCTTTTTGTATGACAATCACTAAAGCTCAAGGGCAAACTTGTGAGCGTTTGGGTATTGATTTTAATGACGAGCCCTTTGCCCACGGGCAATTATATACAGCCTTATCACGTGGCCGAAGTGGTGATTTTATTAAAATTTTTGCTCCTAAAAAACCAAATAATGATGGAAGTATTCCAATAAGAAATGTAGTTGCCAATGGAATTACTTTTGATTAGGTTTAATTTAAAAAAGTTTTT